>VMDO01009332.1:0-77973 GCA_007922755.1 Pedetes capensis | reverse complement strand
CTAGTTGAAAAGGCAAAACTGTTCTTGAATGGAATGGAGGAAAAGAGGAAATTATTATGCACGAGACAAGCATTATACAGAAACTGGAAGACAATCGGAGAGGGTGGCGTTGGAGTAGGCAAAAGGAAGTTTATGAATCCTTGTAACTCTTCACAGTTGTTTTCATCCAAGTCCTTAATAAACTGCCTACCATTATCAAGTATGTTTTCTTAATTGTGTGTGCTTACTTTTACCAACCAATGTTAACAATATCTTGTGATAATTATGCATTCAGGCCCATCTTCTCTGATCTGCATCATTCAAAGTGCTTATACATCACAGGCAGAGGTGGAATAAGGCATGCTATTCCAGCTTTAGAATAATAGATTTTGTGAGGCTAAGCTAAAAGGAAAATTATTGAAAATGACTAAGTTTTGATAAAGATAAACACATACACACTAATGGTGATGCCCTGGGAAACAAACCAGAACTGTGAAAGGAAAGGATGATTGTTTATTTGAAAAAACCTGCAATAAGTGAGGACAACAAAAAGCACTGCTAATATTCTAACTTAATTTTTTTCAGTAGAATGCAGTAGGAGAAATGAAATAATGTGGGGTCATGTTTATACTAAAACATAAACTAGTTCATCCAGCAGTTAAAGTGCCAGAGTATGATTCATAACATCTCTTAAAAGGAGAAGTGGGGGAGGGGCCAGAAAGGGGAAAACTTTAATTCAATAAGCTTAATTTCCTAGATCTCTTTCCTGAGTTTGTCCTATAAATGTATGTCCTATTAATTTTTTTAGATTTTCATTAATTTCAAATTCTGATATAAGTAGTGATACCCTCTAGACGTGAATAAATACTCTGGCATAATCTATAAAAGTCTGGCTTTCCTTATCTGCCTGCTCTTTGCCTAAGGTAGTATCTAGGAATATAAATTTATTCCTCTCAATCTAGATACATATTCTGAAGAAGGATTTGAAGGTGCTCTTTATCCTGTGCCTCATGAAGAACGTACTTTTCCTCTCTTCTCCAAGAAAATATGAAAATAATATTTCCATGCATTGATTGTAAAATTTAATTGTCACAAACCAGAGGTTACTCAATGGACCATTTTCAGAAAGTATGGCTTCATATTAAATATTTTAATGCTAAAATTATTATATCTGACAGGAATATCTAATTTTTCTAATAGTTTATTATGTGAAGAATACATCCTAGTGGATTTAGACGGAGTCCATGTTGCTGAAAACTAGACTAAAATGTGTGAATATAAAATAAGGGACATATGTGTTTATGTGTGTGTGTGCATGTGTGCAACAAGAGAGAGAAAATTTTGTTTTGTTCTACAGCTATGATGAGTAAGTGGCAATACCTGCTTTGAATGTTTCTAGGCCAAAATAATATTAACTATTTTTTATAGGGAAAAACATGGAAGATGAATTTGTCAGCATATATTACAAAGGACTCCATAAAGCCTAATCAATAAAGATGTGGTCATGAAGCCACCTTCAGGCAAAGTGTAATGGTTTCTTATTCAGTGATGAATCTTCATTATATGACTCATGTATTGCTTACAAAACTGAACACATGACCAGTTTCACTGTTTTCTAAACATATGGATCTGCCCTCAGTCAGAAATGCACACAGAATACTTGCTCCACGGGTCTCCATCAAAGGGTAGAATGTTGATCTCCTAAATCTTGTATGCTCATCACAATTCAAACTGGGACCTACAATGTTTGGGAGAAAACCAAAAGATGTTTGTGTCTCCTATAAATTAGAAATTCTGCTTTGAATGAGGAAGTCCCACTAGAAAGTATGGTACATGGCTTTATTGGCCTGACACATAATTGATATCATTGAGTTGTGTATTGATGTGCCTGACTCACTCTATAGAAGGATGCATACTATAGGCAGCGCTATAAAATCCCGATAAATAAAATTACGGTTCATGTAGCAAGTTTGCAGACGGTATTACCCCCTGAATCACTTGGTCATCCTTGTTTAAAGACCATCACTACTCAAAAAATAAATAAAAAACTATACCTCCTCTGAGACAATAGTAGAGTTTATCTTTGCTGACAATTAAATTTTAGATAACAGACATTACCCGTTTCATTCTCATTTTTCCTCTGTTACAATTATATCATTTCAAATATTTTGTGAAACAGAGTGTGGCCCAAAAAATAAAAGTAACGGTTAAGATGATTAAACTCACATTACAATTACAAAGAAGCCGTAGGGACTATCTGAAAAGAGCACCTGACTTGCATTGGCTTGAGTAACTTAGTCTCCTCTGTGTCATAAGGTGAAGTCTGGAGGGAGATGGTCTATGGCTGGTGCAGTTGCTCAGTAACGTCAGCAAAGACAAAGTTTGTTTCATCCTTCTGCACTGCTATTGTCAGACTATTAATTTTTCATGGCTGTGCTTATTGACCCTTGGTTCTAAGACTACTGTCACTATTCCAAATAATAACACTATATTCAGAGATAAGAAGGGGAGAGAAATAACTGAACCAGCCATGCCTGTGTTAGGAAGGAAATACAACCAGGTGCCCCCAGCAAACTATTCCTCATGGCTCCTTGGATATAATGAGAACACAAAATCCCTTCTCATTCTAAGGGGAACTATTAAAGGGAGTACTAGGCTTTCTGGAACTTACAGAGAGAAAGGGCAGTTGTATGTGGTAGGCAGGTTATCAAAATGAAGCAAAACAAAACAAAAATAGGTTCTGCCACAGTTACTAAAAACTTGAAAAGAGACTTCTAAGCACTTTTAATTGAATTTGGAGAAAAATAAGGTACCATGTTGAGTGTGACAGTATTATAAAATACTTGAGCAAGTTGTAATGTTTTGTCTTCATAACACAGACTACTACTTTCTAAATGTATTCACTGTGATAGCATCATACTATCCTTAGAGTCCTCAAAGACCAACACAAATTTATTGTGAAGCACAGTTTTATGATAGCAATTGTAAATCATATATCAGATTTCTTAGTGTATAATTTCTTTGATTAACTTCTTGTGAAACCCAAGAGGTCATAGACTTTTTGCGTTGCATTACAAGTGGCAAAAAAATGCCAATTTTGCTTATATATATTTTTCATGCAACATTCACACATTTTTAGCATTATATTTGATTTGTGCTGTCTTTGCAAAAATGTTTCTAAGTCACATATGCCTTTTGCAGGGTTTAATTTAGTTTAAATTATTAATGTAATTAATAAATCCATCTACCTAGGCACATAAAAACTATGATAGTTAATATTAAGCTAAGTATGAATCAGGCACACTTCAAAATATTTTATTCACATTTTCTGATTTTATCTTGAAACAGTCAAATAAGATAGGTACTAAAAGTGTCTCCATTTTAATGGACAAAAAAATCTGAGGCTTAAGGGGGGTTTAGATGCTATTCAGCTAGTATATTGCTGAGTTTGAATTCAAAACCTGGTTGGTCTGATCCCAAAGTCTCCTTTCTTATCCACTCTATCAATAAATCAGTTAATTAAGTAATCAATCACAATTCAACTAACCAAAGCCCTCCATGAAATGGAATCTTAAGATACACTCATGGTCTAAGAGAAAGTAAGTAATCAAAGCAAAACAAGTACAATGCTATGGATTTATTGAAGGCAAACCTCTAAGGAAATTCAACCCAATTTTGTGTTTGTATCTACCATAGGGTACAACAAAGTTTTGTCTCTAAGAATAACGGCTTTTATCAGAATGTTCTTAATAACTCTCATTTTGAAGAAAATAAAAATATGAACAAACACATTGGCACATACATATATACAATTTTTTCAGTACTGAGGAATGAACTCAGGGCCTGTGTACATTATACTAGGCAAGTACTCTAATACTGAGCTACATTGCCAGTCATTGAAAAATACAGATGTCAGAACCAGGCACGGTGGTGCACGCCTATAGCGCAGCAGCTCAGGAGGTGGAGGCAGGAGGATTGCAAGTTTGAGACCACAGGCAGTCTGCATGATTTAGCTAGACCCTATCTCAAAAAGTCAAAAAAAAAAAAAAAAAAAAAAAAAAAAAAAAAAAAAAAAAAAAAAAAAGGAAGAAAGAAAGAAAGAAAAATATAGATGTATATTCCCAAATGTTCCATAATGCAGTTGCTGTTGTTAGGTGCCCTCCAGTCATGTCTGACTCAGAGACACCCTCATACAGTTTTCAGGAGTGGATTGCCATATCCTTATCCCATTTTTTCCCATGCTGGGGATCAAACCCAGGTCCTCAAGAGAGTGCATCGTGGCACTCTACCAATGAGCTAAACCCCAGTCCTCCATAATGCAGAGGTAACATAAATAACTGCAAATTTCTATGAAGAAACAAAGTAGTAAATTAAAAGAATCTTTGATTTTCTGGTGTCATACCCACTAGTATACTTGAGTACAGATAACATATGCATATTGTGGGCTTTGGGGTAAATCTACACTTTAGTAACAGATCTCCTCCTTGTATACCATAAACCAATTAGAGTAGCACGCTATCTTTCCCAACATTTACTTTCCAGACTCTTGTTCTGACAGATTTAAGCTAGAATTCTTTAAATAAGACGTGTTGTTGTTGTTAGGTGCCGTCTAGTCGACTCCGACTCATAGCGACCCTACTACATAGAGCAGATCGAAACACTTGCTGATTCTGTGCCAGGCAAACGATCTTATTTATGTTTAAGCCCATTGTTGCAGACACTGTGTAAATCCATCTGGTAGAGGGTTTTCCTCTTTTGCATTGACCTGCCACTCTCCCAAACGTGATGTCCTTCTCCAGGGATTGATCTCTCCTGACTACATGTCCAAAATATGTAAGATGCAGTCTGGCCATTCATCCTTCCAAGGAGCACTCTGGTTGCACTTCTTCTAAGACACATTCGTTGGTTCTTTTGGCAGTCCATGGTATATTCAATAGACGTCTCCAGCACCACAATTCAAAAGCATCAATTCTTTTTCTACCTCTCTTGTTCAATGTCCAGCTTTCACAACCATATGATGCCACTGAAAATACCATGGCATGAGTCAGACGCACCTTTGTCTTCAATGTGACATCTTTGCTTTTCAATACTCTAAAGAGATCTTTTGCCACGGCTTTTCCTAAAACAATGCGTCTTTTGATTTCTTGACTGCTGCTTCCATGGGTGTTGATTATAGAGCCAAGCAAAGCAAAATCTTCGACAACCTCAATCTTTTCTCCATTTATTGTGATGTTGCATGCTGACCCAGGCATAAGGATTTTTGTTTTGTTGATGTTTAGCCATAACCCATATTGAAGGCTATGATCTTTGAACTTCATCAGTAAATGTTTTAAATCCTCTTCACTTTCAGCAAGCAAAGTTGTGTCATCTGCATAACGCAGGTTGTTAATGAGTCTTCCTCCAATCTTGATGCCACGTTCTTCCTCATAAAGTCCAGCTTCTCGGATTATTTGCTCAGCGTATAAATTGAAGAGATAGGGTGAAAGTATACAGCCCTGACGCACACCTTTCTCAACTTTAAACCACTCAGTATTTCCTTGTTCTATTTGACCAACTGCCTCCTGGTTCATGTACAGATTTCTCATGAGCACAATTAGGTGTTCTGGTATTCCCATTTTCTGAAGTGTTATCCATAATTTGTTCTGATCCACACAATCAAATGCCTTTGCATAGTTAATAAAACATAGATAGACATCTTTCTGATATTCTCTGCTTTCAGCTAATATCTACCTAACACCAGCAATGATGTCCCTGGTTCCCCTTCCTCTTCTGAATCCTGCTTGATTTTCCAGTAATTTCCTGTCTATATACTGCTGCAGTCACTTCTGAATGATCTTTAGTAGAATTTTGCTGGTGTGTGATATTAATGTTATTGTCAGATAGTTTGCACATTCAGTTGGATCCCCTTTTTTTGGAATAGGCACAAATATGGATCTCTTCCAGTCAGTTGGCCAAGTAGCAGTTTTCCAAACCTGTTGGCATAAACATGTTTACACCTCCAGTGCTGCATCTGTTTGTTGAAACATCTCTATTGGTATCCCATCAATTCCTGGAGCCTTGTGTTTCAACAGTTCTTTCAAGGCAGCTTCCACTTCGTCCTTCAACACCATTGGTTCCTTTTCATATGCAACCTCTTGGAATGGTTGGTCATCTACCAATTATTTCTTGTATAATGACTCTGTGTATTCTTCCCATCTTCTTTTGATGTTTCCTGCATCATTTAATATTTTCCCTGTAGAATCTTTCACTACTGCCACTTGAGGCTTGAATTTTTTCTTCACTTCCTTAAGCTTGAGAAACACAGAGCGTGCTCTTCCCTTGTGGTTTTCTGCCTCCAGCTCCTTGCATATGTTATGATAATATTTGTTTTTGTCTTCTCCAGCTGCCTTCTGAAATCTTCTGTTTAGTTCCTTAACTTCATCAGGTCTTCCTTTTGCTTTAGCTGCTCTATGTTCAAGGGCAAGGTCCAGTGTCTCTTTTGACATGTAATTTGGTCTTTTCTTTTTTTCTTGTCTTTTGAAGAACTTTTTGCTTCCTTCTTGAGTGGTATCATTTATGTCATGCCACAACTCTTCTGGTCTCCTGTTATTTGTGTCTAATGCATAAAGCCTATTTTTGAGGTGGTCTCTGAACTCAGGTGGGATATACTCAAGGTCATACCGTGGCTCTCGTATACTTTTTCTAATTTTCTTCAGCTTCAGTTTGAACTTGCATATGAGAAGTTGATGGTCTGATCCACAGTCAGCACCTGGTCTTGTTTTGACATTTTGTACAGAGCTTTTCCATCGTCTCTTTCCACATATGTAGTTAATTTGATTCCTATATGTTCCATCTGGTGAAGTCCATGTGTATAGTCTCCGTTTATGATGTTGAAAAAATGTATTTGTAATGAAAAGGTCATTGGTCTCACAAAATTCTATCTTGCGATCTCCAGCTTAGTTTCTGTCACCAAGACCATATTTTCCAACTACTGAGCCTTCTTTGTTTCCAACCTTTGCATTCTAGTCACCAGTGATTACCAGTATGTCTTGATTGCATGTTTGATCTATTTCAGATTGCAGAAGCTGATAGAAGTCTTCCCTTTCTTCATTTGTGGCCTTAGTGGTGTGTGCATAAATTTGAATAATAGTCATATTAACTGGCCTTCCTTGTAGATATATGGATATTATTCTATCACTGACAACATTGTATTTCATGACAGATCTTGAAATGTCTTTTTTGATGATGAAAGCAACCCCATTTTTCTTTAGTTTATCATCCCCAGCATAGTAGACCATGTGATTGTCTGAATCAATATGGCCTATGCCGGTCCATTTTAGCTCACTGATGCCTAGAATGTCAATGTTTATGCGCTCCATTTCTCTTTTAATGATTTCTAATTTGCCTACATTCATACTACCTACATTCCATGTTCTAATTATTAATGGATTTTTACAGTTGTTTCTCCTCATTTTGAGTAGTGCCACAACAGCAAATGGAGGTCCCTGGGGCTTTACTCTGTTTCTGTCACCACAGTTGACTCTACTTGGAGGAACTCTTCCCCAGTAGTCTTTTGAGTGCCTTCCAACCTGGGGGCCCCATTTTCTGGCACTATATCTGACAGTATCTCTTTGCTATCTATAGGGTTTTCAATGGCTAGTTGCTACGGGAGTGGCTCACCAGGTCCTACTCTCTATAAATAAAACATACCTGGCCTTAAATTATGATCCCAAACACTAGCGGGTTTTAACTTTCATACAAGATAATTTTTAAAAGAATTAAAATGTTCCATCTAATAATCTCATAAAATGAAACTTTGATCTGTAGCTGTGTTTTCTCTAAATCATTCCAAATGGTCATTTTGTAGATATCATTTTTATTTCTAGATTAGTGTACTAGTAAATGTGTTTTTGCTTACTGCTATCCTCCTATTCTGTTTAAGAAGTTAAATATTTCCCCCATTTTACTGTCAATGACTAAGGGAATAAAATCACTTCCAAATTTTTTAGATTTAGGTTTATACTCTAATGTAAATAAGGTTGAAACTTAATTGATGAAAGATCAACAATATGAAATTTCCCAGAGACATGGGAATACTACAGCTATTATGGACTATGCATCACAGATTTTTTTTTTTACCCACTTTCCCCAGTCTGTTTTCTGTACTTTAAGTGCTTGACTAGAATCTAAGAAGTCTTGCTTATCTCTTTTTGTGTTAAAAAGTTCTTTTCAGCTTGATGTCATCCATTTTTACACTCATTTATTGGTGAGATACATTGTCAATTTAATTATGCTCAGATTCTTTCATCTAGTCCTAATTTAGTTAAGATTAAAATTTTCTTTAAAGGCCTTCTGTCCATGCTTCTATGCATCCAAATTATAATTATTGGGAACACTCACTATATAATGTGCTTTGCTAGATGGCTTCACTGGATTACTTGTTACTGAAAGTTGTCAAATAAGTAAGTATAAGCATCTTTCTGAGTATAAGTGAAAGTGATTTTTAGAAAAATCTATCCTTTCTTTTGAGGTAAGGCACTTGCAATGTTTCTAAATATTTGCTTGTAAACCTTTGTAAGAAGTTCTACTTACTTTATTATACAGTGATACCTTGGCACTCAACCACAATCCTGTCTAGAAGACTAGTTAAGTGCTGATCAGCTCAAGTGCCCAGTATTTTTCTCCCATAAGAAATAGTGTAAATGTATCCATTCGTTCTGGCATCACAATGAATAGCTAATTTAGACACATGTATATCACTCAGCTACTTAATAACATGTTCTCTTTTTTAAAAAATTCAATTGTTGTTCTTATAATTTTCTCTTTCCTTCACTTTTAGTGCTAGAAAGCTTTTGGGGTGCCATGATGATCTTCTGTAATATGTATGAGTATGTATGTGTTTAAAAACAAACACAAAATTGTAAACAGAGGGCCAGAACAAGTCTTTACTGCATGAAACATGCAAAGTGATGCTTTTCCCTTTGTTTCATACAGAGGTGTCACAGGTGAGTGTGGCATCTCATATGACTTTTAGCACAATGATTGAGTGCTGGGCAACTAGCTAGGTTCTAAACCAGGATTCTCTCAAATATATTTGTTGAGGACCAACATGTTCAAGCATGGAGCAGTTCAAGTGCCAAGAGTACCACTGTACTTGCCACTTTTTCTTTTCAGTGAAAACTATTAAAACAAAAATAGTAGAACTGGTCAGAATCTTATAGGGAAGTTTAATATGGTTTCTGTCTTCAAATGGATAACAATCTTAAGCAAAGACAGAATAGCAAATATACAATGGAATCCAATCTTTATGTCCTCTTAAGTGTTGTGGAAATATAGGTTTGGGTGTGGTGTTCACACTGAAGTTTTCAGGAAAGGCTTTGCTGGAGGAGGTGATATTCTAAATGAGTCCTATAAGATGAATTTTATTTGATCAGGAAAAAGTGAAAAAAGTGTCTGAGCAGAGAGTGCAGTACCAAGACAGGAAGACAGGTCAGAGAACTATTGCAGTGTAATATACTCCATGTAATGTATGAGGTATACTAGTGAACCCAGGTTTGGACTGTGTAAATAAAGGCCAGGCTAAACCATTCTAAGTCCAAAATGTACCATAGATCAAAAGGAGACAATGAAGGGATTTAAAAGTGCAGTTAATTAAGTTTTAGCTTTGTATTTTAGAAGGATTGCTTTGACTGCAGTCATTGCTGCAGGTTAAATAAGGAAGAAAACCTAGAGGTCTTATCTTTCAGTGAATGTCAGGAGAAGGAGAAAATTTCATGATGAGCCTTCTTCTCCCAGTGAGAGCTGGTAGAGATCTTTGATTCTGAATTTCTTGTTCACATCTGAATGTGGACTCTGTAGTTTCCTTACATTTTCTGTTTATTCAGTAGCATCAACGTTTTAAAATAAAAACAATTTTAGTAGATTGATATAAAATACCAGCCACTCATATAAAGAGAACATATAAAATAGTTATGTTCCAAGAGAAAATCAGATGATTAATTTCCAAGTGTTTTAAGTAAATCATTGAAAGAGAAATGAAGAGCCAGGTGCCATGGAGCACAAGTGCAGTCCCAGTGTCTAAGGAGGCTTAGACTGGATGAACAGAATTTCAAAGCCAGAGGCAGCCTATGTAACTTAGGGAAACCCTGTCTCAAAAAAAAAATCTTTTAAGGGGCTCAGGGTGCAGCTTGGGTTGTAGAGCATGCTATCATCCATGAGGCTCCGAGTTTAAGCCCCACCCCCAGTACTGCAGAGAGAGAGAGAGAGAGAGAGAGAGAGAGAGAGAGAGAGAGAGATTAAAAATTATTTGCACACTGCACATGTGTGCACACATACAAAACTATAGGAAGAATTATTTTTCTGTATTAGGGTATGCTGCTGAACTTACTAGAAAGATCTTTAATAAAAATTTTGAAACAGCACCACTGAGAATTGAGCCAAAAATATTGCTCCTATATAGCTTTCCATGTAGAACCCATAATGCCCTTGATAGAGACCATCAGGTATTGGGGCACATATGTTGTTTTCCGCTATTTCTTTGATTAGCCCTCATTCTTACTCTTCAGGGTTTCTATCAAAATATAAGAAAATAAAATTTTAAGCCCAGAAGGATTTTTACAGTAATACAAGGTATTGATCGATGCACTTTTTTTTTCAACCAGAGCTTACTACTGCATCCAAGTTTCTTACAGTTCCAATATGCCCAGCGGGTTAATAATAGGTAAGGTACAAGCTGTTAGAAAACTACCAGTACATTTCTTCCCCTTAATGTTGCTACATATTTAAAGCTCCTAAGGAGCAGTAACAAAAACTTTATTTTTATCCAAACCTCAGATTTTATATTAGCTTTAAATGATAAAGGATAGTCATATTACTAATTCAAACTATGGTTTTCTTGGGGAGTTGACCTTAAAAAATTACTTTAAGAGCAATGCCTATAACTGTTTTCCCACCTACAATGACATCGTAGTTACCTTCCCCAACTCCAAAGACCATGGGGAAACTAGGAACAGCCACTGCTATTATCCTCTCTAATAAGCATCTTCTTTCCAAAGTATGTCCCTCCTACTCTCAGCTTTGAACCTTCTTCTAGCTGCTGATCTCAGGTCCTTTGGCTCTGAGCTAATTATATCCTATGCCTAATCTCTACAGACTGTCTAATGACTGAGAGGAGCATTTTTAGGAAGCTTAAACTTCAGAGCTCCCATCTGCATGTGCCCCTTCTATGACCCTGACTGGGACCTACAAATATGCTTTTAAAATTTCCCTTTTTATTTATGTTTAAAAAGTAAGAATTTTTATTTCCTTTTTTTCTGAACTAGGACTTCCCCACTCCATGTTTTTATAAGCTTCCTCCTGCCCTACAAAACACAGGACCACTCTAAACCTTAGAACAAAGCTCATTTTTAGTTGGAGTTCTTCTTCTAGTACTCTCTTCCTTTCATCCCTACCAGCTGGGTTCCACTCACTGAGACTCACAGGCATATCCTCACCTAGCCCAGACTCTCCAAAGCTTTTGGGATCAATGCCCTGCCCTGTTTAGCTCTGGGTCCTCCTTCTTAGTGTAAGAGGATCAGTGCAGGAAAGTGAAAAATGAAACAAGAACTGCCCTGAAAGCCTGTATGTGTATAAACTGTAAAATTCAGACCCTCAACATAGGATAGAAAACAGTTTATTTTCATCATATGCTGCCAATTTCCCAGGGACATATCCCAGAATCACATGAAAACTGAGAAAAAGAAGACTTACTTCTAATGCCAGACACATCTAAATATCTGAGTGAAAAGGTTTAGCCACAGATTTGGGGTCTTGACAGTATGTCTGTTTCTACCTAAAAGCTTAGTACCCTCTGTGACTATACCCCAAGCTGATGAAGCTGTACATGGGAAGCTGTCCACCTGCAGAATGGCAGGTGGAAAATTATTCAAGTGAAGGAATTTAATTGGTGACCTTTAAAATAATGATTCATTACCTCAAAACACTTTTATTATGTCAGCATGAGTACTTCAGCTGAAATTAATATATTTAAATCAAAAACAGTAGGTCTTACTTAATTTACCTTTAACTAAAATGTACATTTTTTAAAAGTTTATTGGGATTCTTTACCTTTACCTTTTCTCTTTTTCTCCATTTTCTTTCTTGTTTTCATTGCTTCTTGCTTCCTTCCTCATTTCCCTCCCTACAGCAAACATTTCTTTTCTTACTTGAGCAGTCCCCATTGGCTAATTGCAAATGAAGTAGATTCTGCAGAGTGGACACTAACCTTAAGTAATCAAAGAAACGTCTCCATTTCCTTACCATCCACTGACCAAAAGTGACTTCAGGATTAATGCTCCCAATCAGGCAATGAAGTTAGGCGATGAGCACTCAAGTTTTAACCTGACTTCTTAGCTGCTCCATGGAATTGCAAGGGTGTTGAAATTCAATAATACATACAAAGAGCCTAGTAAGATCCTGGACCCTTAATAAAGCTAAATTCTTTGCATTCATCCTCAGAATCTAATTCAATCTAATTCTGGTCCCCCAGAATGACTCAAGGAGAGCAGCATTATGGCACATATTATATGTCCAGCTCTAACGCATGTAGTTTAGGTCTTACATTTGGCTAGGGATTTGTTAAGAAATAATGAGTGAGAAGTTTGGTAACCCACTTTCCAATATGCAAAATGTGTTGTATGACCTCTAAAAATTATATTCCCGAATGTTAGCATGGTTCTGAACCCAGAGCAAACATGTGCAAGCAGACAGCTACTCTAGTATTAAGAAAATATATGGCTGGGCAGAAGCTGTATTTACTAGGACGTGATTGTGATTTTCAAAGCAAAATTTTGTGACCAGTTTTCATTATATTCTGGGCTATGTAACTTTTTATGGCATACACATTTATAAATAAAAGCATGAGAGCCTCTAAATCACTGACTTAGGCTGAAATGATACCTCTAGGGTTTGGGATTATAAAAAAATAAAAGGAGACCGAGCAGGGATCATAAGGCAATATCCTTCAGGAAGCAAATTGATACCTGGGATTACAGTAGCAATTCCTTTCTGGCATTCACGAAGAAACATATTTTAGATAAACAAATAGGTAGAACATTTTGGATCTCTGTAAATAGATATAAAAAGTCAGGCAAGAGCCTTTCCCTATGTGGGTGCAAATGACATCATTCATAACCTTTGGAGCAACTGGTGCATTTTGAAGATGTGTAATTTGCAGATATGATACTAAACTTGAACTATTCACTCTATTTCACATTATAGTGCTATTGACAGAGCATGGGAAAGGCAATCTATGACTACATTTTTCATGAATATTTTTATTTTAATAATAGAATTTCACCTATAACACTTCCATATTAATGTAGATATATATCTTTCTGGATCTGGAAATAATAATAAGTAGTATTTATCCCCATATCAGTCTTTTATTATAAATACCATGATTGCTGCTTGTTCTAATAGATATACAGACATAGGAAGTTGTGAAACACAGAAGAGATACTAAATCATAGTAATATTTTCTTTATTTTTTAGTCATATGTTCAACAAGTATCAACACACAAAGTACTGAGGGAGGAATTTGGAGGAGCTTGAAATGAAGAAGGACATATCATAGGAGTCCTTAGGGAATTTAGAAACAATAGGAGAGAAGAAATGCTGCATAACTGCTTATAATGCAAGAGCAAGCTTAATGTGTACCATAAAAAACACACAATTGGTGGGACATAGGATTTCAAACGAAGGCAGAAATATATCCAAGACAAATCACACACATACACAAAAAAGCTTCATGGAAGAAAATATCACTTAACCTAGACTTTGAATTATATACAGAATTTTGGCAAGAAAACTTGATGAGTATTCTAAAAACCTGGATGTAGTTTAACTTACATTTGTTTTTATCATATAAAAACTCTAGAAGCAAAATTAAATTCTAGCAAAAGGAGTGAAATCCTTTGACTTCACATAAATTTCACCCATTGGTTCTAATCTGGTACAAATATTGAAGTATACCAGGGATGAGAAATAAATATGAACAATTTTTTTTCTAAAATGCTGACTCTCTACTGATTACTCTATTTGAGGCCCAATGACTAGAGACAGAACGATGGAATAGCTTTACTGACATCTTCTGGGAAAACTCTGTGGCATGTCCAGGCAACTCAAGCTTCAAATAAGAACATAATATCCTATTCTGCTTCATTGAGTGCTTGTTTTAAAAGACATCAAAATGAGAAATATCAATAACAAATTTACTACGTTTGTTACACTTTCTCTCTTTTTACTGCATGTTCCATTTATTTAACGACGAAAAACATATTATTTTGTTTTTATTTGAATATACATATTTCTGGTTAGCATAAGGATATAAATTGGTTATGCATCTTTGATAAGGTGCATAAATTACTCTCCTTTTTATTCATGCCATTCTCTTTCATTATTTATAGTTATGTTCACTGAAGAGAACAAATAAATTGCATGAGGACACTACGAACCTCTGCTGGAAATACTATGTGTTCTCATACACTAATACCTTTCACATGGTGAAGGCATTGCAAACAGCCCCTCATGCCCTGAGTTTCTACTGTGCACTTAGGGTCACTCATGGGCATGTGCATAAAAAATGCTACTACTGGTGAAAAGCAGGCACTTAGGAAACTGGAGGAAAACATAGGACAGGGGTATTTACTACATGAATAGCTAGCTATAAACAAGAATTCTCACCTACTTAAAAATTAGTTACAAGGTTATTATGAAAAACTAATTTCCCATCAACTAAACATATTAATAACTCCTGGGCCTGAAGTCATTATCTTGAGTTAGTACTGGTATATTTCACATTCTTAAAGATAATGATTCAAATATTGATGAATGTAAGATATATCTCACTACAATTCTTTGCATAAGCAATGTAAAAATATTCAGAACCAACAGAAAAAAATGCATTTGTATACTCAGTTTGAATAGAATTAGTGAATCAGGACCACGCAAACTAAACTTAGGGATGAAGGAAACACATCCAGAAAGAAAAGGAGCAAGATGAGCTGGGGTGATGGGAGGAGGGAGGGGAGGGAGTTGAGGAGAACCAAGCAAATAGCCTCTTTTTACATTGAGATGGTTTTGAGAATAATAATGTGCTAGTTTCTTTCTTTCCTTTTTTTTTTTTTTAATCCAAGTAGCTATTGAAGATTGTAATGATTTCAGTCTAAAAAGCAATGCTGGAAAGCCTCTTCGGAGATTGCCAACTCCCACTGTGCAGAAACACTGTGTCCCTGCGCGCTGGTGTAATGGAGACAAACAAAAGAAACACTTCAAGAAAAGGGGAGGTAGAAGAGGGAGGGTGAAAAAGCACTGAGAATGTGGTTCCCAGAGAAAAAGTAAGAGTCTTAGCAATGGTCAAAAGCAAGCATAACTACCCCTAAGTTTCAGATCGATGTAAGTTAGATAAAAACCTCAACAATTTAAGTGATATATTACATAATGACATTCTCAGTCAAAGTAACAGTAATTTATCATCAAAGATTATGTTGTAGTCCCACTTGCGGTGAAACCTGCTCCCTTTCTTAACGCAGCCCAATTATTTCATTTTTACAGATGTCTACATGGGGTCCCCTCAGGGATAAATATCTCAATGAAAGATTATTAGATATGGAAACTCCATTGCTTCTGTTTGCATATATTTTTCCCATGGTCTCCCTTTCTTCTTGCAAAATAAATGCCTTAAAAATTAACATACATAACTACACAATAAAAGCATCCTAATTAAGATATTCCTTAGTTACCCCAGTTCCTGTAAAAATTTAAACATGACTTAATATTTCCAGATTCATTATAAAAAGGTCAATAATAATTACTGTTTATTTGCTTTCAAATGTTCTTAATGTAAAAGTTTTCTGAGCTGGTGAAAACTAGTATTTCTTGCACAAGCTAGAAAAATTCAGGATCAATATTTTAGGAAACTACATTTAAATTTGTTTTTAATTTCAAATAATTTTAATTACAGTGTGTCTAGTTTTAATCTTATGAAAAGAGAAGGACTAAGTCTGACTAATGTCTAATCAGGAACTGATGCTTCTATGATATTCACTGTGCATCTTCCTATTCTAAACCAGTTTATGATATTTAACTACGTTACTCATCATTTTGTAAGATTTGTCTTTAGGTTTCTTTTGAGTGTTTTGGTATGACTACATTTCAAAAATGGTAAAGTACAAAAGAGGCATCTGTTTCTTGTAACCAGCAATTCACAGCCTGATAAAAGATTCACACTAGATCCTTCTGGTGGAAGATCCTCACATCTCTTTAGAAAGCAAATCATCATATCTAAAAACTTTGAAAAAAGGTATTTCAAGCAACAAAATGGGGAAAACATGGTATCCAAAAGCACCATACCACCAATGATGCCAAAATAATTTTTAAGCTCACAGAATATTCTGAGAATAATGATGTATTATTTAATGTATTAATTATTTTGTTGTTTTATTTGTTTTTGAGGCATGGTCTTTGACTATGTTAACATGTTATAAGTTACAAAGCCTAATTCTAAAATTTACCAGTGGACAAAATTTTCAATGATTATAATATACAAGTTTTACTAATTAACACAATTTGACTTAAACTCTTTCATAGAGTTCACTCATATAACAGTTATTTAAAAGGCTTAATATTTGAGTATCTATTAACTGTACCTGCTATATGAAAGGAAGATATAACAAAGTACAATATTGGAATTCTCTTCTCATTTATCACTATTTACGATTCTTGAATAAAGAAAACCTTTTTGTTTATTGTAATTAAAGGACTTGAAAAATCTGGCTGTTAACAAGCAGATCCATTGTTATTCATAACACTCATATGTTTCATTTTGATATCTTTTGTCCCTTTTGTTTCATTATTGTTGTTGTTGTTGTTAGGTGCCGTCGAGTCCAGTCCGACTCATAGCGACCCTATGTACAGCACATCGAAACACTTGCCGATTCTGTGCCAGGCAAACCATCTTATTTATGTTTAAGCCCATTTTTGCAGACACTGTGTTAATCCATCTGATGGAGGGTTTTCCTCTTTTCCGTTGACCTGCCACTCTTCCAAACATGATGTCCTTCTCCAGGGATTGTTCTCTCCTGACTACATGTCCGAAATATGTAAGATGCAGTTTGGCCATTTTTGCTTCCAAGGAGCACTCTGGTTGTACCTATACCAGCATATTATATATAATACAATGACAGTTATTATAATGCTCAATATTTTGGGACATTTGCCACGTTCGATACGTTGTTATAAAAGTTTTACATATACTGACAAATTTAATTTGCATAACAACCTAAGAGATGTATTTTATTACCCCAATTATATAGAATAAAGGATAGATAACTTTCCCAAGAACAAACACATTTTAAGGGCAGGCAGAATTAAACCAAGAAGTCTGATTTGTATATAACACGTTTAATATTGATAATTATACTTTCAATGTCTCAATATACCTAGATTTATTTGGATATATTCAAGTTGTCAGTGAATCTTATATAATATCTCCAAAGAGTAATATATATATAATATGATTTACCATATGATTACCATTGAATTTATAATACTCCTAATACTCCTTTCAGGAAGTACCATATATCTGTCCATAGTCTGGAACATAAAATTTCAAAAGACAGAAATAGAAAGAAAAGGCAAAAGTGCTTCCAGAAAGGGGAGAAAAAGTTGGAGGCCACCTCAGACTCCACAGAAGAACAATGAATTTTAGTGCCTTCCTTTCTTTTCCATTTATTTTGACAATATTAATTGGATTAGAAGAGGTCATAATTTTTCTTATTCTTGTTGCTTACATCTTGTTATTAAAAAAAGAAAGTAAGACAAAAAGGAGTATTTGTCAGTTAACAATTATGGGGCATGAGCTTTTATTTTACTTTTTACTTGAAAGGGGGACAATGATTTTTTTCTAGAATACAAGGTTTTTAGGGGGATGTTTAATAGCAAATGCTGCTCCTTCTCTTCATTATGATCCTTAACAAGACAGTCTGAGTTGGTAGTTGCTCATCCCCAGGTCAGTAGTGGGTTGAGGGCTAAATAATTAATAGGTTAGTGTGAAAAACCAACTCTGCTGAGAGTAGGGAATCCTAAATGTTGATGGTCTGTGGTAGTATCACCTCACCCGTAAGTAATCTGTCCATGATCTTTCACACCTGGAACTGTTTCTGTTTGCATTCAGTTTAGGAGTGGAGGAATAAGTAAAACAACCAGGGATAGCAATATACAAAATTGAAAGGACATAGTCTATGTCCTCCGTTAATCTCATAACCTACTTTAGGTTATGAGTGAGTGAAGGAGACTGAGAGAGTTCATGGTAAGAAGCTCTGAGGTACTGCACAAGTTATTAAAGAGGGTAATGCCACATAATCCAGGATGGGGTAGGGGCCAAACCAGTGTATTCAACAAACGCTTCACAAAAGAGATGACTTGTGTCTGTGTCTTGCAGAATGTCTTGTCATCAAGCCAACTAAAGAGAATAAAGAAAGGGATATGCAGAGATGAAAAACATTTCTTGCCAGAAGAAAAATAAAACAATCCAATGAATTTCACTTGTGCAGTAATCAGCTCTTAGAAACTACTTACAAACTCCAGCAGAGCAGAAGGTTTCTCATCCATTCCCAGCATATTTGTAATCCCACATGGGGCTCTCCTCATTCATTTACTAAGAGTATGAATTTGGGGCAGCAGTGGTAAAATCCTCCAGCGAGGAGTTTAACCCCTTAGCCATCTTTCATTTAGTCCCAGCACCTTCATCCCATTTTGCTACTTCTCTCCTTGGAGTTCTGTTAAGCAGGGTGCTTGTGGCTTTAAAAATGCAAAATGGTTGCCAAAAGAAACAGTTTTGCCATGCAGCAAATGTTCATACTCTGCAATGCTAATTTATGTCCCTTCCTATAGTTATACAGGTTGCTATGTGCAATGAATTAAATATTAGTGAAAATTATTTGAAGATGCTATTAGGAAATATATTGAGGAATAAGATACATGGGGACAGGTGTTGCCACTTTCATGTGATTCTTTTTCCTTCGAGATTTGAAAAGTGACCAAAATGAAACCATTTAGAAAAGTTAGTGTGAGGAGTAATTCCCATTTCTTAATCTGAGTACCAGATACATGTGTGTACAGTTTGAAAAAATTTCACCAGCTCTTAATTTATGATATGTATATTCCATTTATGCATATTATATATTAATACAAAGTTTAAGATAGTCAAATTAGCAAGGGGATGTTTATATGTTCACAATGCAGATATAATTATACTTTTCAATCCAAATTGTAAAACAAAAGTACCATAAAATATAGAAAATTCTTCACATAGAAATAGATTGTTTCTACTCTTGAAGAAATTCAATCATACATACTAAGTATTCTGGGTACATGATATTCAGGAGAAATTTCCCCTAGCAAAAAACATATACTCTGGATGAAGCATAATATGCTATTTTTAAATTTTTTACTTTAGCTCAATACATCGCTACCTTTGTTTCCACCTCTGTTTCTTTCTGTGTAAGATAACTGAGCAGCCCTAGAGGCTGATAGTTTCTTTGGCATTTGACAATAGAGAAGGAGGCTCCATCAGCTAAGAGTAGCAACAAGCTGACTGACTTCACGCAGTACTATAGGTGGGAAATTACCTTGATGCTTTCTACTTGTGCTGATTTTTCCTTCTGCTGACACTTTTGATGCTCTGAAAGTTGCTTTGCTCACATCCTCTGCTACTGGTGTCAAAGCACACTC
This sequence comes from Pedetes capensis, assembly GCA_007922755.1. Classification (NCBI taxonomy): domain Eukaryota; kingdom Metazoa; phylum Chordata; class Mammalia; order Rodentia; family Pedetidae; genus Pedetes; species Pedetes capensis. The sequence goes on along the minus strand of VMDO01009332.1, from coordinate 58,245 downwards.
TCAATCTTCACATGCCAAGAGAGGAAGAAAACCTTATTTCAATGCCCAAAAGACTTAGCTCCTGTCAAATATATTCATTTAACACTCACAGTTGGTCTATGGCAACTTGAAGATGTTGTCTTAAAGAGTAGGCATGGTAGGGGGTAGGGTGGAGAGGAAAAGGCCTGGTTTTCTAAAGAAGCCTTGTGCTTTCCACATCCCAAATATAACTAATAAATGAGGAGGGTAATTTTCACTATTATTTACAAAATATATCTAACCTTCTGAAGGAGATGGGAATACCTAAATGATAAGATCATTACAATTGGCTAACAAAAGAGATATTTCCAAAACATTTTGTTTATTTCCAAAGATTTCTCTTATGAAAATAACTGTCACCCAATCTTATGTCTTACTTAGTCTTGGCCAGTTATAGCTAAAAAATTTCTTGAAAAGAGAAATTGTCACCAACATTAATTTTAAGCTTTGATTTTTCTTAATGTTGCAAGCATTTTAAATAGTATGCCTAAAACATGATCATTCCTAAATACTTAATCCTAATCTATATGAAATAGGCACATAAAACTCTAAATAGTTTACAAAAAGATAATCAAATATTTTAGTAAAGAATTTATATCTAGCTATATTGTAGCCAGATGACAAATCATTGTCCTTTTTACTCTGACCACACAAACATTCATATTGCATGTTCATCTTCCACCCTACCCCAACTCCCATATTCTTTCTGATGGTCTTATTTGTGCCATTCTGAAACCCGTCCCAGAACATAGTAGAGTACACAAACTTAGTTCATTGAGTCCTTTTTTCTTTCCCTAGGCTGTTTTTAAAAACTGCATATTTTACACAATAAATCCTAATTCAGCCAGTATCAGTTCATTCAAATAGCATCTGAATTTTAAAATTGGCTCCTTTTCAGACAATTAGTCTAGGTGCCAATTTCCCAGTCAAATAAAATCATTTTCCCATTAACATTTTTGGTTATATAATCTGCTATACAAATATAATACTATTAAAGCTCAATGTGCAAATTAAGTCCCTAGAATATCTCAGCTGCTAATTTGGTCAGATAACTCCAGGCATACATTTTGCTGTCATTTAAATTGGAGATTTTTCTGCTGGCTGATTGCTTTCCAAGGGTGAGAATGGGGCTGAAGAGCCCAGTGCATGTCTCAGATTTTCCACACGTTGTACACATGGAAGTTGTCTTTGGGCTGGGACTCTCTCCTCTGTCTGTAGAGCATATTGTACTTGCAGCCCTGCCTTTCCTCCTTGTAGGCTGCCAGACACATTTGCCCAAAAAGAGTCACTCAGTCTTTGATTTTTTTAATGTAAGTTTGGCCTGTCTGATGTTGTTTGCACAGCCATGCCACATTGTTAGAAGTTGTGATTCAATGTATCCTTGGAGACTTTCTTTTGCCAATCCTGCCTGCTCCTTCTCACAATGCCCCCATTTCAGCTCTCTGGTGAGCAGCTGACTCAGGGCCTTAACGTGAACCATCCCCCAAGTTCGCCCAGTTCCCATGCTTGCTGCTGTGCTGATCTTTGCTTCACAGTTACAGGACCAGCTGGGGCACACTTTTAGGAATACCATTTCCCCATTTATGTCAAATATGTCTTGCAGGTGATGCGGGAAGCTGCCTGCGACATCTGTGACAGATCCAGACCTCCCTACCATATGGAAGGTTGGACAGTACCAAACATTTGATTGGATCCAGAGTTTGGTGCCACATTTGACTGCCAACCTCCCAAAAGGCACACGGGCCATCTCGAGTAGATTTCTATTTCTTTGTTCCCCAAGGTTAGAATTCAGAGTAGTTTTATTTCCAACAACATCAGTAATAGACACCATACTCAGGTTTAGCTCAGTTGTTAGAGTGCTGCTCTATACTCTCTGAGGATCCAGACTCAATCCCCAGCACTACACAAGTGAGAGAAGGAACTGGTCATCCACTCCTGTAGCAATCCTGAAACAATCAGCCATTGATTATTGAGTGTCACTTTGAGTCAGATATGACTTGAGGGCACCTAACAACAACAAAAATCAACTACAATTTGAAGATGAGAGTTCTAGTATCAAACAAACTGGAGTATAAGTCTCAGTTATGCCAGTTTGGAACTCTGCTCTCAGACAAATTAATCTGTTTTAAGTCTAATTTTCCCTATTTATAAAATTACGGCAATCATTCCTATATCATAGATTTAATATAAAGTAACCAGATGGATTGGCACAGTGTCTGCAACAATGGGCTTAAATATAAATAAGATCATTTGCCTGGCACAGAATCAGCAAGCGGTTCGATCTGCTGTACACAGGGTTGCTATGAGTTGGACTCAACTCGACAGCACCTAACAACAACAACAACCAGAGAAGACACATGTAAGTAGCTTATTATTGTTGTTGTTAGGTGTCGTTGAGTCCTACTCATAGTGACCCTCATAGGGTTTTCAGTGGCTGATTGTTTAGGGATTGTTTCCAGGAGTGGATCGCCACATCCTTCTCCCAATTTTTCAGTGCTAAGGACCAAACCTGGGTCCTCAAAGAGTACAGAGGAAGCACTGTATCAACTGAGCTAAACCCATATACATGAGCCCTCAATAAATATTAGCTATTGGAGTACAAATGGTAAAGCTGAGTTCTTCAGACATAAGTGAAGCATACATGGTTGCAAAAATGTATTTAATATTTTATTTGATAAGCTGCCAATTTATTCTTTGATTTACTATAACTTTCATTAAATGTGTCTTGCAGAATGTAAATATATAAGACTCCAAAACTTGCTTCAGTCCTTGGACGTCATGAAATATTTCATTTCATTCTATACTTCCTTCTCTAATAGCATTAACATAAATATTCCTTCCACTCTATAAAGGTAAGCAGGAATCCACTCCTGAGTTCCCCATTTGAGTAAGACTTCTTTAAGCCATTTGGACGTCTGTCCAGTGCTATTCTTTCCCTTGTGTGTCCACCATTCTATTACTTAGTTCTGAAAACTACAGCTAGGATTGTTTATCTAGACTTTCATTGAATTTCATGTACCTGACTTATGGGTGCAGTTAATTAAAACATTATCTCTAGTTCTGTTTCTCAAACTGAATTGTCACTGTGATATTTCCTCCTACAATAGACTCAAACAGAAAAACAAAAGGGAACTTAACAGGCACCTTGTCTTCCGTAGGGGAAATTCTTTCCTGCAAGTTGAGTAATCTACTGAAAGACTTCTGATGGAGACCTTAGTTCTTTAGTTGAATTTTTTCTAGCATTAATAAATCATTACCTTTTATATAACTTAAGTCTGCCTACTTGGCAGTCTATTATATACATTATTATGAGTAGGCTATATTTTGCATCCCTGATCTTCAAAATGCTGAAAATATATATAATGCTGTCCTCAAATTTTACCTTTCCCAATATATTTAGTTGTTGTTAGGTGCCGTCCAGTCGAGTCCGACTCATAGCAACCCTATGTACAGCAGATCGAAACACTTGCTGATTCTGTGCCAGGCAAATGATCTTATTTATGTTTAAGCCCATTGTTGCAGACACTGTGTAAATCCATCTGGTGGAGGGTTTTCCTCTTTTGTGTTGACCTGCCACTCTCCCAAACGTGATGTCCTTCTCCAGGGATTGATCTCTCCTGACTACATGTCCAAAATATGTAAGATGCAGTCTGGCCATTCATCCTTCCAAGGAGCACTCTGGTTGCACTTCTTCTAAGACACATTCGTTGGTTCTTTTGGCAGTCCATGGTATATTCAATAGATGTCTCCAGCACCACAATTCAAGAGCATCAATTCTTTTTCTGTCTCTCTTGTTCAATGTCCAGCTTTCACAACCATATGATGCAACTGAAAATACCATGGCATGAGTCAGACACACCTTCGTCTTCAATGTGACATCTTTGCTTTTCAATACTCTAAAGAGATCTTTTGCCACAGCTTTTCCTAAAGAAATGCGTCTTTTGATTTCTTGACTGCTGTTTCCATGGGTGTTGATTATAGAGCCAAGCAAAGCAAAATCCTGGACAAACTCAATCTTTTCTCCATTTATTGTGAAGTTGCATGCTGACCAAGTCGTAAGGATTTTTGTTTTGTTGATGTTTAGTCATAACCCATATTGAAGGCCATGAACTTTGATCATCATCAGTAAATGTTTTAAATCATCCTCACTTTCAGCAAGCAAAGTGGTGTCATCTGCATAACGCAGGTTGTTAATGAGTCATCCTGCAATCTTGATGCCACGTTCTTCCTCATAAAGTCCAGCTTCTCGGATTATTTGCTCAGCGTATAAATTGAAGAGATAGGGTGAAAGTATACAGCCCTGACACCCACCTTTCTCAACTTTAAACCACTCAGTGTTTCCTTGTTCTATTCGAACAACTGCCTCCTGGTTCATGTACAGATTTCTCAAGAGCACAATTAGGTGTTCTGGTATTCCCATTTTCTGAAGTGTTATTAATAATTTGTTATGATCCACACAATCAAATGCCTTTGCATAGTTAATAAAACATAGATGGACATATTTCTGATATTCTCTGCTTTCAGCTAATATCTACCTGACACCAGCAATGATGTCCCTGGTTCCCCTTCCTCTTCTGAATCCTGCTTGATTTTCTGGTAATTCCCTGTCTATATACTGCTGCAGTCGCTTCTGAATGATCTTTAGTAGAATTTTGCTGGTGTGTGATATTAATGATATTGTCCGGTAGTTTGCACATTGAGTTTTATCCCCTTTTTTTGGAATAGGCACAAATATGGATCTCTTCCAGTCAGTTGGCCAAGTAGCAGTTTTCCAAATCTGTTGGCATAAACATGTTAATACCTCCAGTGCTGCATCTGTTTGTTGAAACATCTCTATTGGTATCCCATCAATTCCTGGAGCCTTGTGTTTCAACAGTTCTTTCAAGGCAGCTTCCACTTCATCCTTCAACACCATTGGTTCCTTTTTATATGCAACCTCTTGGAATGGTTGGTCATCTACCAATTATTTCTTGTATAATGACTCTGTGTATTCTTCCCATCTTCTTTTGATGTTTCCTGCATCATTTAATATTTTCCCTATAGAATCTTTCACTACTGCCACTCGAGGCTTGAATTTTTTCTTCACTTCTTTAAGCTTGGGAAACAGAGAGCGTGCTCTTCCCTTGTGGTTTTCTGCCTCCAGCTCCTTGCACATGTTATGATAATATTTGTTTTTGTCTTCTCGAGCTGCCTTCTGAAATCTCCTGTTTAGTTCCTTAACTTCATCATGTCTTCCTTTTGCTTTTGCTGCTCTACGTTCAAGGGCAAGGTCCAGTGTCTCTTTTGACATGTAATTTGGTCTTTTCTTTTTTTCTTGTCTTTTGAAGAACTTTTTGCTTCCTTGAATGATATCTTGAATGATATCTTGAATGATATCTTTTATGTCATGCCACAACTCTTCTGGTCTCCTGTCATTTGTGTCTAATGCATTAAACCTATTTTTGAGGTGGTCTCTGAATTCAGGTGGGATATACTCATGGTCATACAATGGCTCTAGTATACTTATTCTAATTTTCTTCAGCTTCAATTTGAACTTGCATATGAGAAGTTGATGGTCTGATCCACAGTCAGCACCTGGTCTTGTTTTGACATTTTGTACAGAGCTTTTCCATCGTCTCTTTCCACATATGTAGTCAATTTGATTCCTGTATGTTCCATCTGGTGAGGTCCATGTGTATAGTCTTTGTTTATGATGTTGAAAAAATGTATTTGTAATGAAAAGGTCATTGGTCTCACAAAATTCTATCATGCGATCTCCAGCTTCGTTTCTGTCACCAAGACCATATTTTCCAACTACTGAGTCTTCTTCTTTGTTTCCAACCTTTGCATTCCAGTCACCAGTGATTATCAGTATGTCTTGATTATATGTTTCATCTATTTCAGATTGCAGAAGCTGATAGAAGTCTTCCCTTTCTTCATTTGTGGCCTTAGTGGTGTGTGCATAAATTTGAATAATAGTCATATTAACTGGCCTTCCTTGTAGGCGTATGGATATTATTCTGTCATTGACAACATTGTATTTCATGACAGATCTTGAAATGTCTTTTTTCCCAACTTAAGCATTCCCAATTCCATCAATTCTTCATGATTTCTAGCCCTATCCAATTAAAAGTGACCTTTTTTAGTACTTAATTGTAGTTCATACATAAACCATACTTTCTTTTGTACAAAGAATTTTTTCTTTGAAAAAGTACAGCAAACAGCAGAAGAATTGAGTGTTATTTTCCTTTATCATAGTACATTTTACCAAAGCAGTTGTCCTATTCCTTTTCCTGCTCAAAATTTTGTTCCTGGGTTCCTTTTTCCTCATAAGTTTTTTTTTAAATTGAGGATTATTATTTGGGGCAGTGATTATAGCAGTGTTATTATAAATGTTATTCATTTGAACTCATTTTGGGTTACAAATTCCCTACTCCACTTTGTGAGTTAATATGTCTCCTGCCTGTGGTTAACACATGGAGTTGCACAAAGGTAGATTGCTTTTCTCAATACAGTTTTTAATTTCAAAATCAGCATTCTTTTTCAACCCTCCACTATTTTTTAAATTGTATTCACCTTCAGAGTCCATAAATGTGGACTTACACTCACATTTCTTTGAACTCTTTGAAACATAGTGACTGAAGTTGTAAGGCTATCATATTTGGCTATGCATCTGTATCACTATTTAAAAGTGTAAGATAAAAATATTTTTTCACAAGATTGATATGACTTCTTTTTGTACAAGTTCTTGTACAAAACAGCAGAATTTATTATACTGCTTCTTCACCTTTATGAGAGATTATAAGGGTGATAACACATCAAATGTTTTTTTAGATTACCACTATATAAAAATAGTGCTATTTTCATCATTGACTCTGCTGTTAGATCAGTCTTATTACTGATAATAGACATGTTTAAGGCATACTCTCCTTTTGATAAGGCTGTCAAATTAAATGTCTATAATTGCTTCACTTCTCTTTAATCATAAATATTGAATCTTCAGTGTTACCAATTGTTTTATTGCTTTTTCTTTAGCAATTAATATTTGTTTGTAAAAATATGGACAATTATGATATATATGTATATATGCACACATAGATATATGCACAAAAGCTTTCAGTTTATGTGTGTAAACATGTGATTGTGTGTGTGTATATATATTTATATTGTGCATATCATATATATATATATATATATATATATTTGTTAGTTGCCATTGAGTTGTGTCTGACTGCTAGTGATCCTTAGTGATCCTCACAGGGTTTTCAATGGTTGATTATTTCGGGATTGCCTCAAGAGTGGATTGCCACATCCTTCTCCCATTTTCCCAGTGCTGGGAATTGAAACCTGGACCTCAAAGATTGCAGAGCAGTGCTCTACCAACTGAGCTAAATCCCAGCCCATATATATATACATACATATACATATACATATACATATGTATGTGTGTGTTTGTGTGTGTATATGTATATATATATATATATATATATATATATATATATATATATATATATATATTTGTATAAGCATTGATGATTTGGCTTCCTGATCTTTTCCTCTGTATTTTCTTCCTTAGACATTTCAGATATTTTCTTGATGGTTTCATATTTTTATTAGGTCACCGTACAACTAGTTCATGCTTGCTTTTGTGACTCAATAATTCTATATTTATTGTATTTATTAAACTAAGTAGTATCCAGTTTTTTAAATTGATTTTTTTTCTCACGTACTATTTTAACTTTTGTTTATGGTTCTTGGTGGTTGAACCCAAGGCCTCCTGCATGCCTTGCAAGTGCTCTAACACTGAGCTGCACCCCCAGCCCATTTTTTACCTATTTAGTGAGATAGAGTCTCACTAAGTTACAGGCTGCCTCTGTCCTCAAACCTGCAATCCCCCTGTCTCCACCCTCCCAAGTCTCTGGAATTACAGGCATGAGCCATTGTGCTCAGCTATTTTAATTGCTTAATCACATCAGTGAGTCTGGTGAGAAGAACTCTGTCACAAATCAGGTAGAAAATCATCTGAAATGACAAGCCATGGCCACAAAATAATAATCATAGGGGTTTTTTTTTTCTTGATAGTATGACATCCTTTCCTGTGCAAAACATGATATTACATCTTGGACAGTGTAAGAATTTAAGTCTCCAAAACATATTTCAGTCCTTGCAAAAAGAGATAGAAATACTACCTATACCTTCAAAAGCTTTCAGTTTCCTCCTCAAGAAGACAAAGTTCATAATTTCTACTAGATTCATTGAATAACATTTTTAAAAAATCAAGTGTCCTCTCTGTAATAGCAATTTTTCTACCTAGACAGGCAGGTGAATCTCCCATAATAGGAGGGAATTTGTCACCTGGTTACTTGGCTGCATTAATATGTTGTGCAAAATTTGTGTCATTTATGGAAACAGTATGCCTTTAAGTATGCCAAATACTGCTTGGGATAGTCAGGTCCTTTGAATTCCTGCAACTAACTTCTGATTCAATATGGCTTACAGAATTTCCTCAAGAACATGTTGGGACTATTATTAAGTATAAACTTAATCAAAAACATTTATTCAAACTCTCCATTCATGCTTTGAATCAGAGTTTGTTCCTTAAAGGATGTGATGATACCCTGATAAGGTAGATGCATTTTCTAAAGAACTTGAGATTCAGGAAACTAATGCATACTTAGATATTAATACCTTTGTCCTGCTTCCCAGACATTCTTCAAGTCTATAAGTTTTCATAGTCTCATCATTAATGAAATCATATATCTGTTATATGTGTTGGTATCTTGTCATCAATGCCTATTGCCACTGTGACAGACTCAAAAATTTTCTTGGAAGAAAGCATTACCTCCAACTTAACCTATCAATAAACACTCTACCAATACAATTCTATCTTCGGGCAGTTTTGATGGGATTTTTATATAATTCTTGGTGTACCTAAATTTACTTTGTTTAGGACAAATGTATCATTTTAAAGCTCATAGTTCCTATTTTCCTCTCTCTGGTTCTACATACCTGAGGGACAATGAAAATATGCATAGTGATCAAATTTGCAAGATAGGTGGTTCCTTGGAAAATGAACTAGCTGCTGCTAGCAATTTTATTCATAGCTAGAGGCCCAGCGTTATTCTTAGGGATGTTTTTAAAATTCCTAATTCTCAAAGAAATGTCATTGTATCAAGGAGAAGATGCCAGTAGAAAATCTGTTGGATCATTAAGAAGAAATAGAGCCTGGGTGAAAAGTGATTTCTATGAATGAACACCAATGACCTGCGCAGAATATAAACCAATCATTATTTGCACACACTAAATTCAGGTTAATCAACATTATCAAACTATTGTCAATACACTATTATAACATTGTTCTGTAAGGTTTCTTTGTCTCCAGTTGCATGCAGTTCTTTCTTCATGGACTATTCCTACTCAGGCATAACAAGCTATAATTTGTGTTCTCATGTATATAAAATCCAAATTTTCAAGCTGGTATTCCTGGCCCTGTACCATCAATGTTTTCTAATGTGCCTTAAGCCTACTCACTCTCCACTGCTGGCTGCTTCTCATACTCTTCCTAGCCAAAGCATAACTTCTTATACGATGATATTCTGCTTCCTCCTAATAACTATAACTTTTTACCATTCCTGAAACTTGGTAATATATATTTTCTACTTTCTGAGTAAACTTCCTATATAAGTAAAATATATACTGAGAGAAATGGACAAATTATAAGAATATATCTTGGTTAACTGCTCCAAAATGAATATACTAATGTATCCACTACATAGATCAAGAAATAAAAAGTACTAGGAATCCTGATGTTGCCCTATGTCAGTTCTTCACCATCATTCTTTGCAAACAGAACTATCATCAGACATCCATCACCATGAATAATTCCCTTTTTTTTGAACTCCATACAAATAAAATTACTTGTATTCTCTACTTAGCTTCTTTTATTCAATATTATGTTTCTGAGGTTCATTCATATTTTGCATGAAACAGTAGTTTGCTCATTATCTACCTTTTAATAATTTTTAATATAACTCTCTTGCTTTCCTACAGCTTTCAAAATTATGGCTGGAAATCTTGTTTCTGGCACATATCTCTCTCTTTCTCTTTCTCTTTCTCTGTCTCTCTCTCCCTCTCTCCCTCTATTTTTGCCCAGTTGAGGTGAATAGACTTTGCCACATGCTTTTGCTACCATGATGCTCTGTGTCACCATGGACCCAGAAACAGCAAAGCTGTCTACGATGGACTGAACCCTCTAAAACTTGAGCCAGAATAAATCTTTCCTCCCTTAAATTGTTTTGCTTAGGTATCTGGTCACAGCAATAAAATGTAAGTAATACTTTATAATTTATGAAAATTTATAAATATATATAAGAATTTACATAATTATACATAAATATATGAATATATATTTATAAAATATATTTATAAAATATATATAAGAAATTTATAAAAATTCTTATTGTGACCCTTCTACTACTTTTCTATGACTGCTTTATCACAAGTTTACAGCAATTTCATCATGACATTCTTTCATAAGATACATTTAATATATAGAATCTATTTCAAATAAATTTAACTACATCCTCCTTTCTAGAAATCTAATTACATTTATGTCATAATACTTGAAAATTTCTCACAAATCATTGAGTCCCATATCATTTTATTTTGTTTTTGTGGGTGTGCATATGTGTTTTATTTTATCTACTTTCTGTTGTTATGTCATCAAGTCAACTAAACCATTTTTCTCTAGTGTATAACCTATTAGTCTGGTTCCTTGAAAGTTTTGGTTCAGATTTTATATTTTCCCTTTCTACTCATTCTATTGGGTTCTCTTAATACTGTCTATGTATCTTATCTCCTCTTGTGTCTAGCTTTAGATGCCATATATCATGACTTTTATATTGTTGATCACTGAATTTTATTGAACCATATTGATTTCTGAATTTTTTATTGCATAGTTCCTAATTCTCTCACACTCTGTCCTGTAAATTCTAGCAACCTCAGCCTCCTCATTCACTAATCACTGTGCCTTTAGTCAGAGAGAATGGTAAACATTGTTTTGTTTCCCCTTCCTGTGTTATAGACCAGAATTACCTTCATGCAGAAAATTAGAGTAATTTTCAGGCCTACCTTATTTGTTTTCATTCTTTTAGTAGTCATAATTCTGTATATATTTTCTAATATCTGAAAATAGTCATTTCATACAGATTTTTTTTTCTAGTTTTCCAGTTGTTTGAGGAGTAAGGGTAGATTCAGAGCCATCTACTCATACTGGGAGCATGCACTGATCTATCTTCGAGTTCAGGGCTGGGGTTTTGCTCAGTTGGTAGAGTGATTTTCTGTGTGCTCTGAGGCCCTAGGTTCAATCTCCAGCTCTGCAAAAATGTGAGAAGGACCTGGCAGCCCACGCCAGAAATAACCATTGAAAACCCTATGAATAGCAGAGAATCACTGACAGAGTACAAGGCATGGCACAGTTTTGGGGGTGTTTCATTGTACATAGGGTCATTATGAGTGGGACTCAACTCAATAACACTTAACAACAAAATCTTCCAATCCATTAGGTCTCTTTTCATCTGTGTCTATATGCTTTTAAAATAATCTATTGTTTTTAATTTCAATTACTTTATAGAATATACTCTATATTCTATATATATATAGAATATATAGAATATAGAACTTTACTAGAATATCAATGTGATTCTTATTTATTTATTCTTCTTTGGGTGAAGTGCTCGAGAGAGTTTAGATTTCCTTAAAAGCAATACCAAAAGACATCTTACAATTATATGTCTTAATTTCAATATTTCATCACATGGAGGTCTCTTTCTCTCAGTTGCTTCTTCTTTCTGGGATTTTGTTCACTGTTCCTGTTGTCTAACATCCATAGAAACTTTCACAAAATTGAATAGAGAATACAGAATAGGAACACTTAAAGGTACTGGATGATGTCACAATATTTTCTACAAACAGGGAATTTGAATAAGGCAAGCCATCTTGTTCTTGTTAAGAGGTCAGATAATTTGTGACTGGGTTTCAAAATTTCTGAGGGCTGGTCTGATTTCCTGTTACTTGCAGAGTATAGCAGGCCTTTTAGGGTTCTCAATTTTAAGCCTACAGTATTTTCCAAGGTCTCTCCTCATTGGCAGAATGTATTCTCCAAACATCACCCCTTATTTTTCTTATAGCACTGTGAAACTGAAAGCAGAAAGAAAAAGGATGAATGGAAGGAAGGAAGGAAGGAAAGGAGAGAGGAAAGAAAAGAGAGTAAAAGGAAATTTCTGTTTATTCTCCATGACTTTGAGGTCCCCAGTCCCCTGAAATTCAATAACCTGCAATCCTTCAAGTGGAAATGTCACTGAATATCAATTGTACCTCAATATATTTTCATTTTCCTAAGAATTCTGTACTTCAAAAACCACCTCCTTAATTTCTCTATAATGCCTTCCAATAGCTCATTTTGTGTTTCACCAGCTTTTATATTGTTCTCCATGAAAAGCTTGTTCTGACAATAGGATCCTGTGCTACAATTTTTTTAAAAATCCAATATATCTTTTATAGCCTTTCAGACTACAACTATTTTTCTATATCTCAACACATGTGTGTATATATATATATATATATATATATATATATATATATGTATGTATGTATTTCCCACCCATTCTGCCAATGAGCAGAAGTCTTGGAAAAAAACCCTAGGTTTAAAATTGAGAACCCTAGAGCCCTGTGTGGTGGCACATGCCTGTAATCCCAGCGGCTCTGGAGGTGAAGGCAGGAGGATGGCAAGTTCTAGACCAGAGGCAGTCTGCATAAGTTAGCGAGACCGTGTCTCAAAAAGTAAAAAAATAGGATGAGGGAGCAGCTCGGTGGTACAGCACTTGTAAAGCATGCAATCTATCTCGAGGCCCTGGGTTCAACCCTCAGTACCGCAAAAAAATAAAAATAAAAATAAAAAATAGGCTATCTATATTCTATAAGTAACAGAAAATCAGATCAGCTCTGAGAAATTTTGAAACCCAGTCTCATGTGTATATAAATAAATACACACACACACACACACAAACAAACAAACATATGGACAGGGACAGTTTCTTATAGGCAAGGACTCTGGCTCATCATCTTTTATTGTTCTTGGACTGACACAGAGTCAAATGTCAATAATTATTAAAGTTTCAGTCATACCTCTTCTACCTTCCCTCCCTTCTCCAAAAAAAAAAAAAAAAGAGTCTGCCACACTTCTAATCTCCTGCATATGTGTCTAGTTGCTATTTTCTTCATTACCAGTACCACCCTTTTGTTCCTCCCTTTGATATGTCCCTGGTATTCTTAATACACTATTTTTCCTTTCTTGACCCTAACCAAGTGAAATCAAAGTATAATCAATCATTCCTCAGCAAACATATTCTCAGTGTTTTATGCAACACTGGACACTTTAAGAGTCTAATATTCCCTCCCTATGACAGACTGTGAGACTCTTAACAGCAGAAGCTATACTTTCTGTCTACCATATATTCCCTTACTGAAGTGAACTCAGCTCTGTGTACAACAAAATTTGATATATGTGGACTTGGTCATCTGCAGACTTCAGAAAGGAAACTAAATTATTTTTAGTTAAATGGGTGTAACTGTCTTTTCATGTGGCTCTGATTTCATAACCATTATAATCAGAAAACATGGATATTAAACTGAAGCAATAACTTCTAGCCCAGGACACACACTTGAATACTTACTATGGTCACTGAGGAATTCATCGGGGGAGTATTGCTAATTTTTCTAAAAATATATATTGCACATCACTCAAGATTTAAATTAAAATTATTAGATTATAAACAAAAGATATAATAAAAGTCTTCCAGGATAGAAAAACAAATGTGTTTCCATTTGTTAGTATAAAATTCCTTATTTTTTAATCACATGAGATTTTTCTGAAAGATATTCAGTATACTGCTAGGTTATCATTCTCAACCAGTTCATCAATAAAGAAAGAATGTGAAGAATTATTTCAAGAATTTACCATAACACAATTTACAATTTTCTCCCATAATATAAATAAAATGGAGATCTTTTCATTTATTAATCTTTTATTAATGTTTGCACCTATTTTTCTATCCCTAAAATCTATTCTATAGTCAGACAATATCTACCTTTTGCTAGAACTTCATGAGAATGTCTTGAGGTAAAGTGATCTCAAGAAGTGCCAGTTTTTATGTTTATGTATTTCTAAACATTAACATTCACAATAAATAAGCAATTAATCAGCAACATTTAGCAAAGAAGTCAGGAGGCAACACTATTTCCTCTTATGCAATACTGGTTGAGAAATTCCTACTGCTTCACTGAATGTTCACAAGGTTGAAATGTTCTTGATCTACCCCAATTTAATATACATATACACATATATGTGTGTTTGTGTTTGTGTATATGTGTGTGTGTGTATGTATATGATCACCCAAAGACATAGAATTTTTAAAAATTTTATGTCTTTAGAGATTAGCAAATATACTCCAAGTGTCACTTTTATCTAATTCAACACTTATTTGGGGGGCATTAAAAAAACAAATGCCTGCACAAAAATTCAAAAATTCCTCATTCCAACTAGGGAGGAGAGAGAGAGGGAGGGAGGGAGGGAGGAGAAAGAGGACAGAGAGAGAGAGAAAGAGGAGAGAGAGAGAGAGAGAGAGAGAGAGAAGGGGATAAAAGTAAACATGGCACAGTAGGATAATAAAGCTTCTGGGTAAAGAAAGCAAAGCTGTGTGACAGATGGAAAGGTCTCAATGGATGAATGGTACTACTACAAATAAGTAGCAGGCAGCCAGAGGGAATCAAATAATGATTATGGAAGAAAAATGAGGGTTAAAAAAGATGAAAAGAATGTTCTCATTCAAGCTAAAGTTTCTACATTAATAAAAATTCTTATTTTTAAAATATATTTAATTAGACATCTACAAAAAGTAGAAAGTAACTCATGTCAAACAGGGTGGACAGCTGACTAGTAAACCACTATGGACAATATAAAAAAACTCAACATGTCCTTGGAGAGGAAGGAATGCATTTCACAATTTGTACTGACATGCCCCCAAACCTGAACAGATTACTTTCTGACGATCAATATCTGTAGCCACCAGAGGCCTGTTAGAGAGTTTTTAAAAAATCAGCTTCAAAGAGACTTGGTCCCCAGCTTACACTTTATTTTTGCCAGTGGGTGCTGAGGTAAGAGTTTTCGACAAGGCTCATTTTTCTTCTCTTTATAAGGCTGTGTATTGAATATGAAGCACTCTAGCATGTTCTCAGACTCTAGTCAACTATATACTAGCCCTGTTTCTAGAAACTGTGAGAGAAGATCAGCCTCCCTCACCAACATGAAATCAGCCTGTGCACATTTAATTCAGTGATAAATGCTAGCCACTCTTTAGCTAGGTTTCCAATCATAGGTGCTTATTCTTCAATTTGATTTTAATATTGATAAAAATGATAGTATTGATAAAAATGAAGTTTTAAAAATTAAGTCATATTAGAGTACTTTACTTGAAAATTTAGAACATTTCCTCCCTCCTTTCCTCTGTAATGGGCTAGGATTTAGCTCAGTTGGTAGAGCGCTGCTCTGCAGTCTCTGAGGTCCCGAGTTTGATTCCCAGCACCGCAAAATAGGAGAAGGATGTGGCAACCCACTCCCAAGGCAATCCCGAAACAGTCAGCCATTGAAAACCCTATGAGGGTTGCTATGAGTCGGACTCGACTCAACGGCACCTAACAACAACAACTCCTCTGTAATATGCCCAAATGTTAGTAAATCAAAGCAATAGTTGCCCTAGTATTTTTCTACCTATAATGAAATAATCAAAAATCTATTTCTAACACTGTAGCAAATTAAAAACAAATAGCAACAAAACACATAATCACCCAATGTTTTACCAACCATGGAACACTAAGATCAAGAGCAACTATTTGTAAAATGGATGCTGCAGCACTCTAGTCTGAGACATGATGTTGTTGTTGTTGTTGTTGTTGTCGTTGTTGTTGTTGTTGTTGTCATTGTTGTTGTTGTTAGGTGCCATTGAGTCGGGTCCAACTCATAGTGACTCTATGTACAACAGAACAAAACACTCCCTCACACTGTGCCATGCCCAGCAGTGTTTCTCTGCTGTTCATAGGATTTTCAACGGAGGATTCTTTCAGGAGTCGATTACCAGGTCCTTCTCCCTAGCACACAACACCTGGTATTCCCAGGTGGTCTCCCATCCAATGATTAACCAGGCTGACCCTGCTTAGCTTCCAAGATCAGGTGGGATTAGATGCTAGGGTGCTATCACTGCAGACAGTCTGAGATATATTCCTTTTAAATTTTACATGCTCAATTATATTAGACATTCTCTATGTTCTATCCTCCCCTTAGCAACTGACAAATCAGACCATACAAAGTGAATAGCTCTGAGAGTTCCCACAGAAAGTGAACCTGCTTAGCTTCATTTCACCCCAAAATTCTTGAGTGTATTTGAATCAGAAGATCAAAATCCTGAAATATTTTAGTAGTATAGTTGTTTGCCAATTCTGCTTTAGTCTTCATTCAATTTCATTAGTTCATTTCCCCCTTGGCAAACATATTTTGTTCTAAGTATAACAGACAAAAAGTACTCCTCAGATTGAAGAAAATATTTCTCCTACATCCCACTTCACATCCATAACCTGCCTATCTGATTAGAGATTCACATGGTAGTATATAAAGGAGAGGGAAGAGAAAAAACTGCCTTATTGTAAGGATGCATCCCTTTCCACTCTGCTCAATATTTCTGTATCTCCAAGTAACTGTTATAAAGCAGACTCCAAAATGATAGATGAAAAGAACATCTGCAGGCTTTAATCACAAGGCCCCAGTATTTTAACAGTGTTAGTAGGTATAGGAAGTAATGAAATCACTGGACACTTAATAGATAAAGTAGAAAAGATTCTGAAATGAGTTGCTGAAGAGATTTCAAAACAGAAAGCTGACTTATAAAAAGTACAAGTAAATTTGTAGTCAATTATCAAAAGCATCTAATATCTGGATTGTGATACTTGAAGAAAGTAGCTGTGATCAAGGAGTAAGGGAACATGTGGCAGAAAATCTAAAAGAAATATGAAAATGTAAGTTTTTGATATATTGAACTCAAAGTGACTTTAAGAAATACAGAAGTGACCAATGGACAAATGGACATTCAGATTTAGAGTTAGGAAAAGAGGTCCAGAACAGAGATGGAGATATGAGTTCAACTGTCATGTAAAATGCAATTCAAGAAGCAGAACTTCATAAGATTTCTAGGAAAGAATATGAAGTGAGAATAGAAGAGGACTAGGTACTCACCCTGAGGTGCACTAACCTGACAATTAATGATATAATCATCACTTTCTAAAATATAAACATAATTTCCTAATTTAAAAAAGATCCTTTATGTACAAACCATCAGAGTTAAAGGTTTAATAAAGGTTCTATTTCTCTGTCAGCTGTGTATTTGTATACTCCCACTGCTAAGCGTGATGTACATAGTGTAATATGGGCTCTTGCACTGGTGATGGCTGGTTCTGCTGAATGCTTACTACAAACAGATTTAGTCCTAAGCATATTCCATTCATTACCTCAGATAAGTAGTAGATACTTTTACTGTTCCTATTTTTATTTAAAGACATTGAGATGTAGAATTATTAATTTGAATATAGTCACATAGTTAGAAAGTGGTAAAGCCATGAAGCTTAGAAAAAAAGATTAAAGAAGAAACAGATGGATCTGAAGAAGAGGAGATCAAGAAGCTCATATTTGTAAAGAATTTTGGAGATCCTGTTATTTGCACATTGTTGGAACCCAGATAGTTTCATATTTCCCATCTATAATTAAATTGCAATGTCCAGTGGTGCCCTGAAATCAGTTTTTCCTGGAAAGCCTAATTTCAAAGCTCTCTGTAGATTCCCAGGAACCTGGACATGCGATTCCAA
Source organism: Pedetes capensis (assembly GCA_007922755.1). Taxonomy (NCBI): domain Eukaryota; kingdom Metazoa; phylum Chordata; class Mammalia; order Rodentia; family Pedetidae; genus Pedetes; species Pedetes capensis. Next base: position 40,281 of record VMDO01009332.1, on the reverse strand, counting down.
TATCTTAATCACTTATTTCCACATTTCTCCCCAATAAGTTCAATATTACTTTAATTTTCTATTATTTGACCCAAAATGATGACTCATATTATTGGGTAATTTCAGATCCTACCCAAAGTGATAAGCGAAAATTATCAGTTTATGCTTATTTCAATGTACTTATGCTGTGACAGAAGGACCGGCAACCCACTCCCAAAACTCAATCCGTCATTGAAAACCCTATGAACAGCAGAGAAGCACAGACAATAGTGTTTTGCTTGTTGTACATAGGGTCACTATAAGTCAGATACCGACTCCATGGCACCTAACAACAACAACATGCTGTGACAGAAAATCTTGCACATAATACTGAGAGGGATTTGGTTTTAGAGGTGTTTTCTAATTGTATATTTGATATTACAAACTGGTAGGATATTATGACCTCTCTCCAAAAGGCCATTCTTTGTTTACTGTGTATAGTAAGTATCCTTGCAGCTTTCAAGTTACAAGTTTCTTCTCAATAACTCTAGACAGCAGTTGACAATAATGTAATGTGAATACTTTCAAAAAAGAAAAATGAATTCCAGTTTAAATAATCTACACTCAATCAAACTGTGCTTTTAATGAAGAAAAAAAAATGTAAGATATCCTGAAGCATCTAGACTCTTAGGGAGTATATTCACTCTTCAGGAGTATACTAAGTTCATTTTTATACTCTAAAAAATTCAGGATGTTCCAGTTGGCTAAAATTAGTAACAATTAAATTCCTTAAGAGTCATCACATTAAATTGTAATAAGATACAAAATCAGTTAAAAACAGCAAAAAGAGGTAACACCCAAACACCAATAATAAATCCTATCAACAAAAGATAAACTGTGAAAGAAGGCATCAATTACTTGTTAATTTTTTAATCTGTTAAGGTAGGGATGTAGACACAGACAATAGGAATTATTTCAAAGTATGGGAAAAATTGAAAAAACATATGTTGATTACAAAAATTCCTAAAAGCAAGAAACCAAGAATGAAAGAGGAAGGAAGGAAGGTAGAAAGGAAGGAAGGAAGGAAGTTTAAAACATGCCAGAAGTGAAAAAACATATCAGATATAACATTTAATGACAGAAATTTCTCTGTTGGGGGAAAAAGCTCAGAAAGAGTAGAAAATAAAGCTTAAACATATATTTGCCTGCAACCACTGTGGTGTCCAATCACATCAGATCTCAGAAGCTAAGCAGGGTCAGGCCTGGTTAGTACTTGGATGGGAAATCTCCTGGGAATACCAGGTGCTGTAGGCTTAGGAGAAGGACCCAGAAACCCTCTCCCAAAAAACAATCAGCCATTGAAAACCCTATGAATAGCAGAGAAACACTAACAATATTGCTTCACCTGTTTTATGTAGGGTCGCTATGAGTCAGACACCGACTTGGCAGCACCTAACAACAATGAACATATATTTATTTCTCTCCCTCTTTCTCTCTCTCCCTGCCTCCCTCCCTCTCTCCCTCTCCCTCCCTCCCTCTCTCCCTCTCTCTCTCTCTCTCTCTCTCTCTCTCTCTCTCTCTCACACACACACACACACACACACGTAAATCAAAAACTGACTGATTTAACAATAAAAGAATAAACAAATATTCTTACTGAACAAGGCATACAATAGAACAAAATTAGCAGTAAAAGGGAGAACTAGACGTGCGTCTTATGTTTAAGATCCGCATCACGGTGTGTACCCTATTCTCTTATTCTGGAGTGCTAAAGACAGAGCAAGTAAGCAGATGAATCTGAGGGAGTCAAGGAGGAAGGACAAGAAGTTTTCACAGCTATCAGTTTAAACTGGAGAAGGGACTGAGGATAGCTCCATGGACTACAGAGAAGAATATGACAACTGAGAATCCTATACCTACCACCCTTCATATTCTCAAACTAGACTTCTGATGGGGTAAGGAAGGGAAATCCTGAGTTGGAACTGTGTTTTTGATATTCATATTAATTAGGGCCTATGACAGCAAGTAACAGCAAATATAAGGGAACAAACTTCTATTTCTTACTCATGTTATTTTATCAGTTGTGATTTAGTACTCTATAAATTAGAGTTACCCCCATGTGTCTGTCAGCTTGTCATGCTGTGGGGGCCTTCATGGTGCTGCAATGCTGAAAGCTATGCTGCTGGTATCTCAGATACCAGGAGGGCCACCCATAGTGGACAGGTTTCAGTTGAGTTTCCAGACTACGACAAAGGAGAAGGACAGAGCAGCCCACTCCTGAAACAATTAGCCACTGAAAACCCTATGAATAGCAAAGAAGCACTGTCAAATATAGCACCAGAAAATGAGCTCCCCCCAGTTGGAAGGAATTTGAAAGATGACTAGGGAAGAGTTGCCTCCTCAAAGTAGAGTTGATCTTAATAATAGGAATGGAGTAGAGTCCTTAGACTTCCATTTGTGGATGTGATATGATACAAAATGAGAAGAAATGCAGTGGCTGTGACAATGGGATCAAACATAAAATAAAGATCATGTACATAGCACAGTAGGGGGCAGTGTTTTGTTCTGTTATACAGAGTATTACTATGAATCAGACCCTACTCAATGGTAACTACCAACAACAACAACAAATTATTTTTCTTATTGGATTTATTTAAAATCTTCATTGTGAAGAAAAAGAAATATAATATGACCAAATTAATTTATAAATTAAAAGGCTACACTACACTTGTTTATTTTCCTGTGCAATCTTATTTTGAATAGAATTTGAAGTAAAGAACAAAATTATATATCTATCCAAATTGAGAGTGAGTTTTTGAACCCGACTGGTTACAGTATTACTGGATTGTGGGAAAACTAGCCTTTTTAACATCTAGCAGTTGTGCTTAGCAGACAGAGACCTTGAGAATTTGAAGTTCAGTCATTCTTAAATATGATCATAATGATTAAATATCCACACCTTTACAGTGATGGGGAGTTGCAAATTAGCTGCACACTCTTGTTCATCAATTAGGTGATGACATTACACTGGCAAAGTAGTTTCACATTGGCAAAATAGTTGTTGTTTGGTACATGTTTTTATGTATTAGTTAAAAATTAATTTTAAAAACTGGGCAAAGAAATCAACAGAAACTTTACCAAAGAAGATATACAAATGGTAACTGAGCATGTGAAAAAAATAGTTCAAATGATCTTATCAAGGAAATGTAAATTAAAGCACTAATGAGTTATCATTATAGATTACTAGAATCGCCCAAGTCCAGAACATTAACGACACCAAAATCTAGTGAGGACAAGGACCAAGAGGAACTCTCATTCATTGCTAGTGGGAATGCAAAATGGTACAACCACATGGAACTTTCTGATATAATTAAACCTACTTTTAACATAAAACCAAGCAGTTGTATTCCTTGGCATTTACCTAAATAATTAAAAACTTATATCCACATAAAAAAGGCACATATATATTTTTATAGCTGCTTTAGTTGCCAAAACTTGAGAAAAACCAAGATATCTTTAAGTATATGAATGAGTAAATAAAGTGTAGTACATCCAGATAAGGAAAGACTGGTCAGTACTAAAACAAAATGAGTTATCAAATCACAAAACATACAGAGAAACTTTAAATGTACATGATTAAGGGAAAGATACCAATCTAGAAAGACAATATGCTATTTGATTCTATTCATATAAAATCCCCAAAATGGCAAAACTAGAGACAATAAGATCAGTGGTTGCCAAGAGTCAGAGGGAGAGAAGAAAGAATAGACAGAACACAAAGTATTTTTAGGGCAGTGAAACTATTCCATCTGATATTATAATAGTGGATACATGTTATGGTTTGGGTCTGGAATATCTCCCAGAGGCTCATAAGCTGAAGGCATAGATCGAGTGGGTGGCACTATGGAGAGGTGGTTAATCCATGAGGGCTCTACCTTCATCAATAGATTAATCCATGATGGGTTCATAATTTGATGACATTATCAGAAGGTAATGGAAACTTTAAGAGGTAGAGCCTAGTTGGAGGAAGCAAGTCATCAGGGGCATACCTTTGAAGAAAATATCTTATCCTCTGCCCCTTCTGTCTCTCTTTGCTTCCTGGCCACCATGAGGTGAGCAGCCTCTGCTACATGCTCCTTTTGCCATGAAATTCTACCTCACCTCAGGTCCAAGGGAATGGATCAAGCTGGTCTTAGATTGAAATCTCTAAAACCATGAGCCAGAATAAATGTTTTAGCCAAGCTGTTTTCTCAGGTATTTGTGACAGTGACAAAAATTCTGACTAAAACACATCACTACAAGTTTATCAAAACCCAGAATCTACAAAACCCAAAGTCAGTCCTATGGACTTTGGATGATAATGAGGTGACAAAGTAGGCTTCTTCATTCTAACAGATGTACCACTCTGGTGCAGGACACTGATAGTAAAGAAGGCTGTGTGTATGTAGGTGTAGGGGTGGGTGTTGGGGATAAATGAGACTACTTTCTGCTCACTTTAGAGCACAACCTAGGAATGCTTCTAACAAATAATGACTATTTTTTTTAAAACCATGGTAAACATGGGAAAGGGATGTGGTAGTCCATTCCCAGAACAATCCAGAAACAATCAGCCATTGAAAACCCTATGAGGGTCACTATGAGTCAGACCTGACTTGTTGTTGTTATTAGGTGTCGTGCAGTCGGTATCCGACTCATAGCGACCCTCTGTGCAACAGGGGAAACACTATTGTCAGTGCTTCTCTACTGTGCATAGGGTTTTCAATGGCAGATTGACTTTTGGGAGGGGGTTGCCAGGTCCTTCTCCCAACCCTACAGGTTCTGGTGTTCCCAGGCGGTCTCCCATCACCTGGCCCGACCCTGCTTAGCTTCCAAGATCTGACGGGATTGGATGCCACAGGGCTATGGCTGCGGTCAAAGAATGAATTAACATACTCTAAACTAATTATTTGAAATTCTGCTGAGTTGAGCCAGGTGCGGTGGCGCACACCTATAATCCCACAGGCTTGGGAGGCAGAGGCAGGAGGATTGCAAGTTCGAGACCAGAGGCAGTCTTCGTAACTTAGCGAGACCTTGTCTCAAAAAGTAAGAAAATGGGCTGAGGGTGCCTCTCAGTGGCCCAGCACTTGCAGAGCATCCAAGCGCGAGGCCCTGGGTTCAACCTCCAGTACCACAAAAAAAAAAAAGGCAAGAAATTCTGCTGAGTAAAATCAGCAACATCATAATTATCATGCTATTATAGAAAGTTACTTGTCACTAGAGGTTGGACCCAACAGCTGGTCTCCAACTCACACAGTGGTTCTTACTCCTTCCTCATCACCCATTTTAATACACTCAAAGGAAATGTATATAGAAAAGATTCTTATATTTTTTGATCTTAAAGACATTAAGCATACATATTACTTGCTTTGAATATTTATACATATTCTGAATCAATTTTAAGGTGTTCTTTTTATTCTTTATTTGCTAAGTTTTTATCATGAGGAATTTTACCAAATTCTTTATTGTATCTGATGATATGGAGCCATGTTTTATCTTCTTTACTCTATTAATATTTTAACGATACTAGTTGATTTTTCTAATGTTAAATAAATATATATTTCTGGAACAAATCCAACATGATTTTAATGGGTTTTTGTTTTGGCTTGGTTTTGTTTTGTTGTTTCTTGTTTGCTTTCTGCAGTACTAGAGGGTTGGACCCAGGGCCTTGTGCATGGTAGCAAGTTTTTTACTTCTGAGCGGTACCCCCAGCCCCTTTCTTATTTTTTAAGACAGGTTCTCACTAAGCTTTGTACACTGCTGCAGGCCTCGAACTAGATATCTTCCTGCCCGTCTCCCAGGTCATTGGGTTACAGGCATGTGCCACATACTCAGCTGAAGCTTTGCTTTTTAACTTCAAAATGTTAGGAAGTTTTGTCATTCTTTTGCTGTTAATTATTAATTCAATTACATTGTTATCAAAAAGTGTAGTCTTTAAGTCATAAATCTTTGAAATTTGTCAAGGTTCCTTTTCATGAACTAGTACACAATTTCCATAAATGTTCCATAATTGTTTTAAAAGAATAAATACATCATGACTGCAAGGTGAAGCACTTCAAGTATGTCTTGAAGTTGAATGGTTCAATTTCCAATATCCTGTTGATATTTCTTTTGGGGGGCTGTTGCTATTATTTAGTGTTCATTCAGTTATTTGAATTACTCAATAATAAGGCAGACTTAGTTTTACCTGTAGTTCTTTAACTATAGGTTAATATTCTGAAGGAGATTATATTTCGAAGGAGGTTATATTATTAACTAAATTACAATTAGAATTATTGGTTGCTTGTGATTGGAAACTTACCATCATGGAATAATCATCTTTACCTGTTTTAATGCTTTTTTATACTTTTTGTCCATTTTGACTGAAATTGATATTTTATACCATCCTTCATGTGGTTAGAATCTATACAATAATAAAACAATAAAATTATTCTGATGGTTAATTACTCAAATATTATAAATTCTCCAACTTTGACCTCCCTTCTATTCTGTCTTTTTTGAAGTTTTTAACTTTCACTTGTATGGTATTTTGTACTTCTTTACATGATGTTTTAAATCTTCTTACTTTGCAATGTGAATTTCATATCCTCAGATGAATTATAAACTCAAGAGCAGAAATTTTAACTTTTATTGTTTTACCATTTAGTATCTTATGTAAAAGCATAGGAATATTTTCAGTACTTTCCTACCTCTTTGTTTTTATGATATGCTATGGGATATTTGATTTGGGGTGGTATCTTGAAGGATGAAGTTAATCAAAACTACTCTCCATTATTCATTAATATTTAGAGAACTAGCATGACTATAACCTCACAGTGAGTTTGGTAGACTACAAAAAGACTGTCATCATCATATCATTGGCTGGCTTGGTCCTTTTTGACTTATGTTGCTGCTTGAATAAAACTATTTATTGAAGTATTTCATGTTTTCACGTCATGAATGGGGTTAGGTTCTTCCATGCAAACAAACATGTAATCTTTCTTAGTGCTGACTTAATTTTTCACTGTGCCTCTCCTATCCGACTTCCAGGATGTGACAAGCATTCTACCTTATGGTAGGATGGACTCCCCTCTACATCTTTGTAAAAGAAGTTTATAACTTTTATTGTAAAGTAAACTTTACATGCTGATTCAAACATAGTAAAACATGGCTGAGTCCCAAGCACAGGGTGAGAAATACTATCAATTGACTATAAAAGTACAAACCAGAACATGCTTTTTGCACAAGAACACCAATGCCTCAAATTAAAAAACTGTGAAAGATTGTAAAAACATTCAGACCAACATATAGCTTTACTCTGAGTAATATCTGAAGTGTTTTAGACCTAATACACTGAGTTCTAGGTATAATTCTGTTAAGCAGCTTTATATTTTGCCATTAAAACTATTTCTCCTCTATGTTAAGCTTTAATATCCTTTCAAATACATTAATGTGTCACCAGAACAGACTCTCACAGACTCCTGCCTGCTTTGAATATTTCCATTTTAATAACAGTCTCAGATCTTCACTCAGAGCTTTATATACCCCTTACTGTCACAGAGGCTTGTGAAAGACAGAAGGAAACAGTTCATCATCCATAAAAGTCATTCAATATACAATTGTTTGCTTTAGAATACAACCCACAGGAAAATTAAAGGACACCATCATTTACATTTGATTTTCTCAGTCCTTTGTGCTCATTCCTGAAAAATTCTATATGGATTTTCTTATGCCCTGTAAGAAATGCTAAAATCTTTCTCTTTCTGAGAGTAACTACACAGAGTTCCATGCTAAAAGAGCCATGAGCTCTCTTAGTCTCCAGAAAGGAAAGCCGAGTTAAATGTTGTTTAGATTTCCATAGGATGAGGTCTTGAAATCAGACTTACTGTTTAGTAATACAGGAGCTCAGAGGAAAGGAATACCATTTCACCAAAGCAGAAGGGCTGAAACAAGTTTTGTGACAGAGGTGACGTCCCTTTGTTGTTGCTATTAGGTGCCATCATGTCATATCCAACTCATAGCGACCCTCATAGGGTTTTCAATGGCTGATTGTTTCGGGATTGCCTCAGGCAGTGGATTGTCACATCCCTCTTCCATTTTTGTGGTGCTGGGAATTGAACTCTGGACCTCAGAGACTGCAGAGCAGTGCTCTACCAACTGAGCTAAATTCCAGCACTGATGGCCCTTTAGGCAGGTATAAAAGGAAAAGAAAGTATTTTATATTTATAAAATTTCTGATGATACCAATAACCACTTTCATGCTTCAGAAAAAGCCTGAAGAGTTTAGGGAAATAATAATTTTGGAGTTGACTTGAAGCAATTTAGAAGAATATTCCAAATATAATCTTGAAAATCTATAAGGTTTCGTATAAGGAAAAATAAAGACAAAATTGAAACAGGCTAGAGTGACTGTGAAGAAAGTAACAGGGGCCATTTTGTACTTTGCTCATGTTACCTATGTATGAGTTCCACCCAATTTCATATTCCATTTTCAAAACAATGTGACTTATCAAATAAGGTAGTACTCTTTGTTCTCTTTCATTAAATCTTTGTTTATTTAATACTAGCAACAAACTCATAACTCATTGTGACTACCAAGAACAGGAATAAACCTCAAAAATATGGGACTGGATGCTAACCTAAGCAAGGGTTTGAAAATAACTTAATGTGTCACTTATTTTATGACAATGACCTATTTGAGGTCTTCAACTCTCCATTACGCACTCAATAATTCCAAAAGTTCTTATCTAATTTTTCTTTGGAAAGCTCATAATAAATGAATCTCTATTCATTTCATTTTAATTAACACATATCTTTGAATAATTGAATAATTGAAATTTGCTGATATGCTTTGTTTGATTCTTTGGTATATCTCATAAACCAAACCAGTAGCCATTTCCTGAGCTCCAAATGTTAATTTACAGTTTGTTGTCACCTTTTCATATTTATATCGTACTTAGACTAGAAACTCCTTCCAGTTCAATACATTTTAAACAAAATTTAACATTTCTATACCTAATTCTCCTCTTTTTTATCTTTCTACTTATAATGCTGTATTCTCCTAGTCTTCAGGTTCAAATTATTGGAGTTTCCAGGACTCTTCTCTCTCAAACAAATCACAGCGTTTATAATTCTTTATTCTTGTGATTTTATAGTTTAATTCTTTTATATTCTTACAACTGCCAATATGGCAATGGTCTTCAAAGAACACAAGATGATCTATGGTAGAAGGAATAAAAAAAATAGAATTTCTGCTTTTAAAAAAATAATCCTTTTTTTGCCAGGCATGGTAGCTTATGCCTGTAATCCCAAGCACTGGGGAAGGTGAGACAGGAGGATAGAGAGTTCAAGACCAGCCTGGGCTACACAGCAAGAACCCACCTGTCTCAAAGAAAAATTCTTTTATTTTCTTCTTTTGAATATGGTTAGTAACATTTGCAGCATTTTAATATAGATGTAGTGTGTGATATATGTACATAAATATATAAAGATATAGATATAGGTAGATAAATATATAGATTTTTTTTCCTGCTAAAGATGATCAATCTAGACAATCTATTGGCAATGGTACAAGTACATTCTTATTCTCACATGAGTTGTTGCAATAGTCTCTGACTGGTTCTTCCACTCTGAATGAGGCAAGATACTGATACTGATACTGATAGAGTATCTGGTACTGAGTTACTCTTACTATTTCCCTACCTTGAATATCTATCCCATTCCACTAACATTTGTCTCATATCATTTTTTGTATCATTTTATAGTGTTTGTCTCTGTTCAGACAACCCATTTTTAATACCCACATGAAGTAAACTTTCTTTCTTCTAAACATCAGTAGCAGAGATTTTTCATACTTCTATATGGTAGGCCTCATAGTCAAGTTACTTGTTTTTAAGTATTTTCCCAAGTAATTAATCATAAGTTCCTTAGAGAGAATAGCCACAATTAACATCTATATGCTTCCATACCCTTGGGACAGCCAGAACATTATGTTACACATAGTTTTTGTTGTATTGAGTCAAGTCACACTCATAACAACCCTCATAGTGTTTTCAATGGCTGATTGTTTGGGGATTGTTTTCAGGGGTGGACTGTCACATCCTTCTCCCATTTTTGTGGTGCTGGAGATTGTACCTAGGTCCTCAGAGAGTGCAGAGCAGGCACTCTACCAACTGAGCTAAACTGGAGCCCTTACACATAGTAGGTACTCAATAAACATCTGCTCAAGTAATTAAAATTATGAATAGAAATATTACTAACTTTCTCCAAGTTACACTGCAATTTGTGTTTTCTTAAGACTATGTCTATTTTTAACTACAGCGTATACTTGGTAAAGGATTTTACAACTCTAAATTAGCCCATGGTGATTACCCCTACTGTGCAATTTACCACTATTTTATTAAAGCAAGATTAAAGATAATACTTCATTGGAAGAAGTAACAGCAGCATTAACCTCTATTTACCTTGACATAATAAAGCTTTAATAAAACATGGGAAAATTGCATTGAGGGGGATAATTATTCTAACATAAAATTTAAAGGGAACTTAATTTTTTGTTCTGCATGTTTAGTGCTTTAAGATTAGTGTCATTAATGTCCTTTTCTCATTTATAGAGGCTACATAAAAATATTTAACCCTCTCCAATTTGCTTTCTTATTAAATAATTCTGAATTTATATTCAAGTTCATAAAAATAAGAGGATGCTTTTAAAATGTAACAGTTTTGCAGAAATAAATAGCCTTTTGAATGTCAGAACAAGATGAGTAGTATGGGAAAGATTTTACCCCAAGCCAAAAAAAAAAGAAAAAAGTCATCCTTGTCTAAATTTTTGAGTGTTGAATGGAGAAGATTCTTGTTTGTTTTATATCCTCTGGCTTTATTATATCAGACAAGCTTCAAAGGGGCAGAGCACATAGGATTGAAAAATAACACCACTGTATTTTGCAATGGAGTGTTCTGCTTCTGTTTTTGTTTTGTTGTTCATGTAATACTTTTCAATAAACAAAGATGTCAATCAACTTTCTTTGCAGCACATCACATTTCAGATTTAAACCACTTCAGACACATCACTGCCCCAAGCTCACATATTTAACAGATAAAAATTCAGCTTTCTGTCAAGGCAGAATGCAGTATTGATTGTAGGTGGTATTTAGGCAAGAGGGTGGCAGAAAAATATTACTTTTGCAGTCACATATAGTCCACTGTAAAGGCATAGCATAAATTGCATTATTCTCTTCATAAAGTTTTTTCTAATGGGTAGCATTGACTAATACCCATTTCCAAACACATTCCAAAGAAAGGCTTCTATATGCAGGCAATTGTGAAGGTGGCAGAGGGGGGTTAGGAGCACAGGATAGCAATCATGAAACTTTGATCACTTGATTTGATTCTAGTGCTTTGTAAATTAGCATAATTATTCAAACATGCTTCATTAAAAATCATGACTGTACAAGTCCTTCAGTTTAATGACCCAAGTATATACTGCATGAGCTAGGCTTTAAATAAGAATACCAACTTGGTGTTAGGAGACTATAAGAGATGTTTTTTCTGAAAATCAAGAGAGTACAAAACTACAAACTCTAAACTCCAAGACAAAAAAAATCTGAAAGGCAGACTAGAAGTGTATGTGGTGTGTTATATTTTTGTATTTATCTTCATGTCTATCTGAATATCTCTTGGGGCCACTAAAGTTTAGATATTATGATACTTATAAGTTACTAGAAGGCTGACATGCAATCCTATAAATCTCAAAATAATTACATTTAGACTTTTGGTGTCACAGATAGTTTTGATCTTTGAAAATTGGCAGAAGAAAAGTTTGACAGATCTTGAAGTTTTATCAAGTACTAAAAAAAGTTCTTTCAAATTAATGTAAGAATAAGAGAAAAAAACAAATTAATGATGCCAATGACCTTAATAAGACTATTGTTACTGGCACACATTTAATTATATGTCAGATCTCATTTAGTAATGATTCATTTATACTGCAGATTACATAAGGAAAATAAAGACAGCATATAATATATTTCATTATTTATGTTGTTCTATTAATATTGAGCAATAACTTAGACACAAGTGAATCTTGTTTATGGAGTTAAAATATAGGACATGGGAGGGATGAGTTTAAAATTAAATTAATTTGCTCCTAAATCACTCAGATTCTGAGGCATAAAGGATCATTTTATGTAGCATTCATGATACATGAATTTGGTTTAAGAAGGGATTGTCATTTTCCACATCACCTTTTTTTCTTTGCTTTTGACAATTTATGTGGCATCATCAGAGAGACATTTCAAAGAGTTTACAACTTTAAAGTAGATTAAATTTTAGAGTCTAATGTATTTTTAAGATGTATTTTATTTAAATCTACAGCTTTATTGCTAAATATATTAAGGGCTACAAAATTAAAATGCAAACACTCATTGATGGCCTTTAACACCAAGAAAATAGTCATTCATCTTAGAAATGGGAAATTGATCATTTCCTCTCATTGCAATGAAAAGCATCAACATCAGTTCCCTGGTCACCTTTCACATTCACCAATATTCTGGTTGATGTTGGCCAGGTGCTTATATCAACTATTAAGTGTCTATATCTGGGAGAAATTTGTAAAAAGGAAAAATAAGAGTTTGTTTTAGGAATTTTTCGTATATTTTTCAATTATATGTGCACATATACACTTTCATATATACTTAAACTTTTCATATATTGGAAAAACTATTAAAAAGTATAAAAGTGATCAAAATCAACTAATCAAATGATATAATGTACTAGGAAAATAACTGAATCCATAGTCCTAGGCAACTACAGAAACTGTTATTTCAGGTAGTAAAATAGAAGCCAAAATTTGTACCCAACCCTTTCTCTATCAAGGGCTATATTATGGGATGTTAGTAACTGACAATAAGATCATAACTCTCAGGTCATCTACCTGAAGGGCTACTTGCCTGGAATGTTTCACTCTTAAATATTAAGACACATTCCCCATGTTATTAATATATCAGTAAACATCCAAAATAAAAACAAAAACTTCTACAAAGTTAACCTGGAAGAGAAATTAGAAAATTATGTCCAAATCCAATAGTAGTTAAATCATAATGTGCAGGAAAACAAACTTTAAATTCTTTGAAAGCAGAGATCATTTTTTTCACTTATCTTTATTGTCAAGGACTTATCATAAGGGTAGAGTTTATATTAAACTCTTAGTAAACATTTTAACTGAATGATAGTCATTTAGTCTTTGTCATCTGTTCCTAATTTCTGAGAATAAAATTTCAACATGATGAATCTGCATAAGAACAAGTAATTTAGCAAATTTGAAGGGCTAGCTATAAGTACTGTTAGTAAAGAGGAGTGTGGCTTTTTATGCCGTATCAAGGAATGCAGAATTTCTCCTGCGAACAATAAAAACTTTTGGAAGATTTTAAATTGGCTAGTCACATGACCAATAATTGTTGTTGTTGTTGTTAGGTGCTGTTGAGTCATGTCCGACTCATAGTGACCCTTACAGGGTTTTCAATGGCTGACTGTTTCGGGATTGCCTTGGGAGTGATTTGCCAGGTCCTTCTCCCATTTTTGCTGTGCTGGGAATTGAACTTGGGACCTCAGAGACTGCAGAGCAGTGCTCTACCAACTGAGCTAAATCCCAGCACCTGACCAATAATAGTATGCTTCAAAGATAGCTCCTTGTAGTGAGTAGATTGTTACTAGGTGCCATCAAGTCAGATCCAACTCATAGCAACCCTAAGTAGTACCTTCTTAGAAAGGCAGCTGTAGGCTGGCCTTTATGACTAGACAAGCAAAGCACTAACATATACATTCAAGAAAACCACTTCTATCGGACAGTGAGATCCATATTTAACTCAAATGCAAAAGAAAACTGATTATCCTGGATCATCATGTCTACTTTAAGTAGGGAGTTTGAAGCCAAAATAAAAAATAAAAAGATCAAGGGGCCAATGAAAAGAATCAGACATAAGCATTGGAATGGCTGAGCATAAAAGCAGAGCTGCTGCCTCATTCTTACAATAGGCCTCAATTATATCAGATTACTGGGCTTTATCTTGCAAACAATCTAAAAACAAATACAGACAGAACCTAGTTCCAGAAACAGTGATGCAAGAAAGGGCTGTCAGGTGGAACATGGGCAAGCAAGGACTAAGGTGGAAAGCAAGGATGACACTCATTCCTTTGAGCACTTCTCTGAAAGTGGGTGACATGAGAACTAAGACTACAGTACCAATGTTCATGGATGTCATGTAAAAGAAGACCTAGGTACATAGGAATGTTAGGCAGAGGGTAGCGTCTGCTTTATGAACTCATATTCCATGACTGTCCTTACCCAGCAGATATACTGCCTTCACATCATAATATAGCTAAGGCTCTGCTACATCATTTAGGATACAGTGGAGTTAGTGAAGACCATATAATTCTGGAAACACATCAGCCCATGAGTAGCTGTGAATATGCAGGTAATTGAAAGTTTTCCCTCTTACCCCATATACAGTACAGGTAAGGTATTCAGTAATTGTTGCATAAGACTTGTTCCAAAGATTTAAAGATAATAGATAGGTTATTTTACATATGTATGTGTATATATATATATATATATATATATATATATATATATATATGAAAGCAGCACAGATGAATAGTTGCAAGTATCTGTTTATTCCAGATGATAAAATATTTACTTACTGATCCTTTCAGAAAAAAATTTGCCAACTCTTGGTGCAGACTTGCCTGTGCATTTCAGGAGCAGGAGATTTAGGAGTAATTTCAGAAACGATTGGTTTATTAAGGTTCTTACCAAAGAATTGAGTTTTGTGTGAGAAGGGTAGAAGTAGATCTAACTACTTTCTCTATTGTCTAAAACCACTCCACCACAGTTTTAGCCTATAATGTATCACACTAAAGAGCCAGACAATCCATGAACCCTGGAACAATATAAATACAGAGCTTTGTTTGGTTTGTTGTTGTTTTTTGTTGAGAACATTAAGTCTACTCTGGATGAGTAAGCGTTACTTCAGAAGATAGGAGTTTCATGGTAAAATAAATTTGGGACATTTGGGCATGTTTGATTAAACAAAGCTAAATACGTTTCTTTATTCCATTGTTTTTCAGTCTTCAGTAGTCAAAATGCCTTATAAATTCCCAAATAGAAGGAGTAACTTGTATTGTAACTACTTTGATCATACTTTGTTTTTCCTCACAACACTTATAAGACTTGAAGTTCTTAGCTATTTTCTTTGAGAATTCAGAGTGACAGAAAGAACATATATCTGTTAGATACTTTCTTGTTACAGGAACATTGCATATATTGTTTCTTCTTGGAATATGTGCCTCATCATAAATGTACACAAATGCACAAACACAGATATACATAAGAATACACATACATACTTTTTCCTGGTTAGATGCAATTACCAGGTTCTCAGTTCATTGTTTTTCTGTGATTATGCCCACATTATATCACATCACTTATTCTATGTGTTCATAGGATCTAAAATTTACAGCCTTATCATGGGTATATTTTAAAATTTATCTGAGTGATGATTTTATTAATGAATGTCCTGCTTGACAGACTGCATAGAGCTCACTAGTATAACTCTATCACTCATAACAGTACCTAGTGACATATGGCAAACGTTCAGTAGAGACTAAATGAATGAATGAGTGAGGTCTATAATGTGAATCAAACAACATAATGCTGCTATTGTAGTCTTCCTCTATCAGAAGCTTGAGGATTCACTCCATTAAAACCTAATTAACAAAAGATTGTTTTGATAAATTAAAATATTCATACTCTCAGTCTTTCACATCCAGGTTAGGGTTATTTTGTGACCATAAAGCTTCTCATTTTGAGAAGAGGCTTATTCAAAGCAAAACTAAGAGCTCTAATTGATCTGGGATCTGTTGTTGTCTTTGTTGTTGTTGTTAGGTGCTGTTGAGTCAGGTCCTACTCACAGCAACCCTCACAGGGTTTTCAATGGCTAATTGTTTCGGGATTGCTTCAGGAGTGGATTGACATGTCCTCCCATTTCTGTGATGCTGGGGATTGAACCTGGATCCTCAGAAAGTATGGAGAGGCATTTTACCAACCGAGCTAAATCCCAGTGATCTGGGGTCTAGTGTAAGCCAAACATGACTTCTGTTTTAAGCATCTGAGGCAGACAGCCATGCTCAAGAGGGCTTGTGTGTGTATCATTAAAATGAGAGCCACTGAGAAGGTGCTAGAGTTTGGTATGAAGAACATAGTCTCTTTCGGGTCATTCTCCTGAGATACAACTCTCATTATGTTGTTGAACTTCACTGGACCTCAAATCTAGACTGAGGTGTGTACTGTTTTTAAGGTACATGTAAGATATTTATGTAGTAATGTCTAAATTCTATGGGTTTTGAACTCAGTTTTCTCAGAGAAATCTGTGTAAAGCCATGAGTGTGGATAAAAGTTCCTGAGAATTCAGATGTAAATAACAATGATTTTTTTTAAGTCAGAGAAGAACAATGGTGAAGACAATTTGAAGGACAGAAGAAGAAAGAGAAGACCAAATCCAAATAGAGAAAAATCAAATAAATATGACTGCATGTTAGCATTTGTTAAATCAACCTGATGAAAATATGGGTGTTGGTTACATTATTTTATGTATATTTTTTAGTTTATTTGAAATATTTCAAAACTGTTTTTTAAAAGAGCCTAAGGAATGATCTGGCTTGGATTTACCTCAGTTGGTAGAGTGCCCCTCTGCAGTCTCTGAGGTCCCAAGTTCGATTCCCAGCACCACAAAAACGGGAGAAGGATGTGGCAACCCACTCCGAGGCAATCCCAAAACAATCAGCCATTGAAAACCCTATAAGGGTTGCTATGAGTCGGACACGACTCGACGGCACCCAACAACAACAACAAGGAATGATCAGATAGGAAGTAAAGGAAGATGGAACTACCTAATTCATTCCATGGAAGGGTAACATTTCCTGCAGGTTAGTCAAAGATGAAATAGAGAAGTCAACACAAGCTCAGAAAGAGAAACACCACATGTTCTCACTCATATGTGGGAGCTGAATCAAAATTAGAAGAAGGAAAAATTCTATTCAAAGGTCGGATCAAAATAAAATGAAAAAAAAAGCTAAGAATGGTGTCAATTAAATGGTCTAGAAAATGCATGCAATTGTTCTGACAAGACAAGAACAAAGTTCACTACAGGAAAAGTTTCTATCTTAAACAGAACTGGAACCCAAGGACATATAGAAAAATATTACCAAGTAAATGACAGAGAAAACTTAGATGGGGAGGGTGGGGGGGAAGCATACAAGAGGGTAAGGGGGCACCTATATGAATAATGTACATCAAAAATCATATATGGAAATGCCACAATGAAAAGCATGTCAGAATGAATCACATTAAGGTGTACATGAAAAATTTCCAATAAAAAAAAAGAAATAGAGAAGTCAATCAAGATAAGGATTTTAAAAATTTGTCATTTGTTTGGTCAATTGAATGGTTATTGTAACCTTGCTGACAACAGCTTCGGAAGATGTGGAGGTGATGAGAAATCTCATTTGGTATATGAGTTAAAAAATGAAAAAAACTAAGCTATTAAAAATAAAGCTATTATCTTTACCTATCAAAGAGGTAGGGCAGATTCAGGATTGTCAAATTCAGTGATTAAAAGGACTCATCAAAGATTCAGATCTTTCCATCTTTCTGAATATTTTTAAATTGATTTTTTTGTGTGTGTGTGGTAATAAGGATTGAACCCAGGGTCTCATGCTTGCATGCTTTGCAAGTGTTGGACCACTAAGCTGCACCCTGAGTCCATTTTCTTACTTTTTTGAGATAGGGTCTCACTAAATTATGCGGAATACCTCTGGCCTGGAACATCTTCCTGCCTCCACCTCTGGAGTTGCTGGGATTACAGGTGTGTGCCACAGTGCCTGGCTTAAATTTATTTTTAAACTGACATGTAAAAATTTAAAAATTACATTATCAATTGAAGTAATATGATATTTTGATACTTTTATACATTGTGTAATGTTTAAACAGATTATAAACTTATTTATGGTAAAAAAAATCCAAAATCCTTTCTGCTTTTTGAAATGCACAGTGTATTTTTCTACTGTTGTTAGGCACTGTTGAGTCAAGTCTAACTCATAGTGACCCCAATGTACAACAGAATGAACACTCTTCAATACTCTGCCATGCCTAGCACTGTGTCAGTGCTTCTCTGCTATCCATAGGGTTTTTAATGGCTGATTACTTTGAGATTGTTTTGGGAATGGGATGCCAGTTCCTTCTCCAATTTTGTGGTGCTAGAGATCAAACCAGAGCTTCAGAGAGCACATAGCAGACACTCTACCAACTTTGCTAAACTCCAGCCCCATTTTTGTCTATAGTCACCCTATTTCACAAGAACACATCAGTACTTCTTGCTCCTAGTTAATATCTACTGATCAGTTTTTCCTGATCACTCCTTCCCCTACTCTCCTATTTCCCCAGACTCTGATAACCACTATTCTACTTTCAATTTCCATGAGATCAACATTTTTTGATTCCATATATGACTGGGTTCATACATTACTTGTCTTTCTGTGCCCGGTTAATTTCACTTAACATAATGATCTCCAGCTCCATTATTGTTACTGAAAATGACAGAATTCATTCTTTTATATGGCTGAACACTATTCCATTGCCTTTACCATATTTTCTTTATTTAATCATCATCTAATAGATCCATAGGTTATTTCGATTTCTCATCTATTGGGAATCATGCCATAATAAACATGGGTATGAAGATGCTTCTTTAACTTATTGACTTCATTTCCTTTTGTTACACACCCAATAGTGGTATTGATGGATCATATGGTTGTTCTATTTTTAATTTAAGGAGGATACTCACCGTTTTCCATAGTTGTTGTTGTTGTTGTTAGGTGCTGTCAAGTCAGTATCTGACGCATAGCGACCCTCTGTACAACAGGGGAAACACTATTATCAGTGCTTCTCTGCTGTTCATAGGGTTTTCAATGGCAGATTGATTTTTGGGAGAGGGTTGCCAGGTCCTTCTCCCAAGCCTACAGGTTCTGGTGTTCCCAGGCGGTCTCCCATCCAGGTACTAACCAGGCCCGACCCTGCTTAGCTTCCGAGATCTGACGGGATCGGATGCCACAGGGCTATGGCTGTAGGCCGTTTTCCATAGTAGCCCTATTAATTTACATTCACAAAAACAGTTTGCAAGGATTACCTTTTCTCTCCATCCTCACTGACACTTATTACCATTAATCTTTTTGATACTAGCCATTCTTACTGAATTTTTGTGATTTCCCATTGTGGTTTCAGTTTGCACTTCTCTAATTATTAGTGATGTTGAGCATTTTTCATATACCTGTTGGCTACTTGTATATCTTCTTTCAAGAAATGTCTACTGAGGACAGTTATTTTTATTTTTTTTTTTTGACTGAGGATCAAACATGCTAGACAAGTGCTCTACCACTGATCTACAAATCGAGCCCAATATTTTTAATTGAGTTATTTACCTTTTTGCTTTTGAGTTTTTTGTGTTCTTTATATATTCTGAATATTAACACCTTGTCAGACATATAGTTAGAAAATCTTTTCTCCTGTTCTATAGGTTTTCTCTGTACTCCGTTGATTATTTCCTATGTTGTACAGCAGGTTGTTTAATATGATGCGATCCTATTTGTGGATTTTTGCTTTTGTTTCTTTGCTTTTAGAGTCTTGTCCAAAAAATCCCTCCCATTCAAATATCCTGAAGCATCTCTCCTTTTTTTTTCTTCTATTAATTTCATAGTTTGTGATTTCACATTTAAGCCCATAATCCATCCAAGTAGATTTGTGTGTAGTTGTGAGAGATAGGGGTCAGTTTCATTCTTCTGCATGTGGATATCTAGTTTTCACACCACTATTTATTGAAAAGACTATCCTCCAATGTGAGTTCTTACCATCTTTGTTGAAAATCAGTTGGCTATACATATGGGGGTTTACTGGTAGGTTCTTTATTATGTCCCATTGGTCTATGTTTCTATTTTTTATTTCTAATACCATACTGTTTTATAATAGAATTTTAAGACATAGTATAATGCCTCTTCTTATGAAATGCTGAACACATTAGGTATAGGAAGAAAACGCAAGGATGCCTACTTCAACACCTCTATTCAATATAATAGTGGAAGTCCTAGCCAGAACAATCAGGCAGGAGAAAATAATTAAGGCCTTCCAAATTGGAAAAGAAGAAGTCAAATTGTCAGTACTTGTACATGATGTGATCTTATGTATAGAAAACCCCAAATAATCTAGACATACAAAAAACTACTTAAATAATAAATGGATTGGCCGGGCGTGGTGGTGCATGCCTGTAATCCTAGCGGCTCAGGAGGCAGAGGTGGGAGGATCGCAAGTTCAAGACCAGAAGCAATCTGCGTAATTTAGCGAGACCCTGTCTCAAAAAGTAAAAAAATGGGCTGAGGTGCAGCTCAATGGTCCAGCACTTGCAGAGCATGCAGGCTCGAGGCCCTGGGTTCAACCCCCAGTACCGCAAAAATAAATAAATAAATAATAATAATAATAATAATAATAATAATAATAATAATAAATGGATTCTCTAAAGTTGTGGTCTACAAAACCAACATAAAAAAATCACTAGCACTGCTATCTTCAGATAGATTACCTTCAGAAAATAACAAATTATATAAAGATGAAAATAAGAAAACAATACAACTTATAAACTATAAATAAATATATAAATAAAATATGTAGGAACAAATTTTACCAAAAAGGCAAAAGATCTTAATAATGTTGATTACAAAATATTGATGAAATAAATTGAACAAGTTATAAAAAAAGACATTCTGTGTTAAGTGTGACAGAATCAAAATTGTTAAGATGTTCAAGTTACCTAATCTAGAGATTCAATGTGATTCCTATCAAAATACCAATGACATTCTTAAGAAAAACTAGAAAAAAAAATTCTAAAATTTATATAGAACCTCATCTTTCTCTTTTGCTTTATCCCTAGTATTTTGGATTTTTCCTAAGGCATGTTCCCTCTTTTTTTTTTTTTTTTTTTTTTTTTTTTTTTTTTTGGTACTGGGGGTTGAACCCAGGACCTCATGCGTGCATGCTTTGCAAGTGCTAGACCACTAAGCTGCACCACCAGCCCATTTGTTTTACTTTTTGAGAAAGGGTCTCGCTAAGTTATGCAGACTACCTCTGGTCTCGAACTTGCAATCCTCCCGCCTCTGCCTCCTGAGCCGCTGGGATTACAGGCATGCACCACCACACCGGGCACTGCTCCCTCATCTTAAAAGATGGTTGCAACAACTTTGAGAACTAAGTTCTCATACAATGTTCAGATTTCTTTAAAAAATCATAAAGGAGGGAGGGGGGTTCTTTCCTGTTTATCTCTTTCTGAAATAAAAGAACTTTCCCCAGTATCACCCAGGGAAGTTCCCTTTATTCTTATAGCCAGAAAAGTATCTTATACCTAGTCTTGGACTAATCATCAGCAGAATGGATAAAACTGTTAACAGTAACTGTTAAGGCTCATTCCCTTAAGTTATGGACAGGTACCTTCTTAGAACATAAAATAGTGAAAGATGAGTGAGCACCTGATAAAGTTCAGACTCTGTTATTCTGGCAAGACAAAGCAAAGGAGTGATTTTTGTAGGAAAATAGGAGTTGAGATAGACAATTAGGGGTGCTTGTGCCCCATACTGTTATGACAAAAAAATCCAGCACAAACAGAGGAGAAGGTATAGCAGGAAGAGGGGAGATGTGATGTCCGTGGTTAACAAGACAGGTAGAACAAGGATAGTGGAAGCCCAGACACAGGTAGAGAGATCAGTTTTAGACATGAGGAATTCTCAGTGCACTGAGTAGGGAGGAGTTTAGACAGAAGAGAGGGAAGTGAGGGGAAATTTGGAGAAAGATAACTTTTGGAGTTGAGATGGGTTTTTATGTGTATAGATCAGCAAACCTAATAGTGTACATAAACAGCACTAACTGCATGTTGCCTGAGTCTGAAGGAATTGCTGGGGACACACCAGGCCTCACACAATATCTAATTTCCCAATTAATAATAGAGATATAATTAATTCTAGATGGATTTTAGAGACTGGACTAAGCTAAATAGAACTGTGGGAAAATGAGAACAAGAAGCATCTTCTGTGTCAAGTTGGAATTTAGAAATTGTTATAGGTACACATCTATTTAAATCATACTTATGTGTAAAAAGTTGCATCCTTTTAGGCAATTTATGTGAGGGAAAAACCTTCTCTTAAAGCTTGGTATACAGTAAATCCTCAATAAATGTTAATTTATTTGCATACTATTTCTAAATCCAGTCCATTAAAAATTCCAATTAGATCTAACCCAATTTATATACCTCTCCTGATTTTTCTAGCCCCACCTGCACCCAGGGTGCTTGGTGGCTTGCTCAAAGGATATCCCTAGCAAGTTTGCCCAGTTTTACCAATGCATGGACCAGGCTCAAGCATGGCTTTCTATGGTGCCATCATAGACAGTAAGAGATGCAAACCCCTTATTGGTCTGGTACCCAATCTCAGGGGAAGTGCAGTACCTGAAGGCACGGGGCCAGGCTCACTCAGTGACTGCCAGGAGGACCCGGATAACACCACCAGAAGTGCATAGGTCTTAAATATTCATAGTTCCTCAGAGGTGTCTCCAATTTGGACTTGAACTACAATATCTCAGAGGGTTAACCAACTGGGCTATTTGGTTTCACTTGATCTGTGAGAACAGAAAAATAGAGGGACTTTGCAGAGAATCTCCTTTTCCTTTGCACACAACCTAATGACTCTTCCCAAAGATTTAGCAATTCTCTATAGCCTTATCTGAGAGGGTACTAAACCAAACAACCAGAGTATCTGTGAAATTGTTGCTGCCTTCATAGCACATGAAATTACATTTCCTTTCTTCCTTTCCTGCCCCAGTCTGCTTTTCTCTTGCTTCATGCTACTCTAAGGTTACATATCCACCCTCAACCCCCTTAAAGAGGTAACAAGTCAGGTTTTCTTCTTCAGGCTCTGTTTTCTAGGCAACCCCAGTGGAAACTCAACAAACAGCTGGTTAACTGACCTACTCAGCATACATATGAGGAGTGTGAAAAAATAAGGCTGTCTGCCAATACTCAAATTCACAATGCCAGTTTATGAAAACTGCTCAAATTGCCAACCTGAGTCTTAAAAAGAATAATCTATACTTAAAAGAATCATATAGTCATTGCAAAATAATCCATGAAAAATACCTACCACAGGTCTGGCACAAACAAGGAACTCAAATAAATATTTATTAGGTTTTGGTTGGCAGATTTCCATCCAATTTGGGGGGAGAAGAAGGGATAATGTGGAGGAAAATAAAGCATTTTCTGTTCTTTATTTTGAGCATAAGAACAGTCAGGGACAGTTTAAAACACTCAATAACTATAAGAAATGGGTTTGTGCATACTGCTACTTCACATGGATATACTTGTTATAGCAGTTAGAGTAGAATAGGAGGCAATTGATAGGAATCCAGGGAGCAAGGGATAGGGACCAAGATGGTCAACTAGAAGTGTCTAATGTTGGTGCTTTCTCTAAAAGGACCAAAATAATAAGTAATTAAATTCATCTAGAGTGTCTAAACAAGAGTGCTAGAATACAACAAAATAGTAGCAGAAACTGTAGAGCACAGAAATTCAGGCTGGCTGTTTAGAGAAGGAAACAAAGTAGTCTACCTTTGTAACTCTGTCTCCCCAGTTGGATTTCACTCAGAATAAGAACCTTCTCTTTGTGGAGAAAAGGTAATCCGGAGGCTCTCTTATGAAGGCTAAAATCATCTATAATATCTATAGCTGCAAAAAGTTGAGGAATACACAATATGAAAACATGTAAATTATAGCAATAAAAGTATAAATTGCAAAGGGTGGGTAAAACTCTAGAGTATTTATATGTGACCAAAGTTAAGTTATCAGCACAAAACAGTCTACTATAATACTCTTCTGCAAGGCGCAATGTAACCACCAAACAAAAAACTAAGAAGATATACAAATAAAAAGAAAAAATTTGAACTGGGTGTGCATACACCTGTAATCCCAGCAGTGGAGAGGCTGAGGCAGGAGGATTGATGAGAGTTCAGGCCAGCCTGGTCTACATAGCAAGTTCCAGGACAACCTGGGCTATCTAGTGAAAACCTGTCTCAGAAAAAAAAAGAAAGAAAAGAAAAGAAAGAGAGAGAGAGAAAGAGAGAGAGAGAGAGAGAGAGAAAGAAAGAAAGAAAGAGGAAAAAAACGAAGCTTAGCACTATAGAAAATCAGCAAATCACAAAAGTAACAATAAGAGAGGAAGAAAGAAATAAAGCGACCAGAAAATAATTTGCAAAATGACATGAATAAGTCTTTACCTGCCAATAATAACCTGGAACGTAAATAGATCAAACTCTCCAATCAAAAGACAGTGAATAGCTAAATGGATAACAAAAGAAGCATGAGCTATATGTTGCCTATGAAAGACTCATTTTAGATTTGGTAACACACATAGACTGAAGGTGAAGGAATGGAAGAAGACAGTATCCAAAAGAGAGCAAAAGTGCCCAGACTTAAAATAGGTAAAATAGACTTATAGTAAAAACTTGTTATAAGAGGAAAAGATGGTCATTATATAATGAAAAAGGGATAAACTTATCAAGAGGACATAATAATTATAAATATATATGCACTTCACATTGGTATACCCAATACATAAACAAAATATTAATGGGCCCGAAGAAAGAAATAGAAAGCAATCCAATATTAATAGGGGACTTTAAAACCCAACTTTCAATAATGGACAGATCAATCAGATGGAAAATCACAATGAAATACCAGAGTTGACCTGTATACACACACACACACACACACACACACACACACACACACACACACACGCACAAGGAATCGAACATGAACCAAACGCCTTGTCCATGTTAGGCAAGTACTTCACCACTGAGCTACATCCCATGCGGTAGAATATATATTCTCTTCTAGAACACATGGAACATTCTTCAGGATAGACTATATGCTAGGCCACAAAATAAGTTGTAACAAATTCAAGAAGATTGAAATAAGGCTTAGTATTCTTTCCTACCAAAATGGTATAAAACTAGAAATCAATAACAGGAGAAATCTTGGAAAATTCAAAAATATGAGGAACTTAAACAACCGATGGGCTAAACAGGAAATCAAAGCAGAAATTTTGAAACATTTTGAGACAAATGACAACAAAAGTGTTTCAAAATTTATAACAGGCTGTAGCAAAGGGAAATTTTATAGTAATAAATGTCTACATTAAAAAGGAAGAAAGACCTTTAATAAATAGACTAGCATGCTGGTAAAAATGCTGGTAAAAGAGGAAAAAACTATCCAAAATTAGCAGAATAAAGGAAATAATAAAGACCAAAACAGAAATAAATCAAATACAGAACAGAAAGCCTGTAAGAAAAAAAACAATAAGGCCAAGAGTTGGTTATTTGGAAAAGAAAATAAAAACAACAAACCCCTGGATAGCTTAAGAAAAGAACAAGAAAAAGAAGGCTCAAATAAATAAAATCATAAATTAGAGATTTATAATAGATGACTCAGAAATTTTAAAAAAGATTATAAGTGACCATAATGAACAATTAAAAGCAAAGAAATTAGATATCTAGATCTACATTTAGATAAATATCTAGAAAATCATAGCCTACCATGATAGAATCAGGAAGAAATAGAAAGTTCTAAGAGACCAATAACAAATAAAGAGATTGAAGAAATAATTTAAAACTTTCTAACAAAGAAAATCTCAGGATCAGAGGACTTAGAGACTGAGTTCTATCACATATTCAAAAAAGAATTATTACAAGCAATTTTTAAATTCTTCCAAAGATAGGGCTAGAGAGAACACATCCAAATGCATTTTATGAGGCTAACATCATCTTGATATCTAAGCTAGACAAAGATTATACAAGGAAAGCCAATATCTTTGGTGACCATTGATGCAAAAGTATTCAATAAAATATCAGCAAACTGAATTCAATAGCACATCAAAACATTATATATCATAACCAAATAGGATTTATTCTTGGCATGTAAGTCTTGTTTAACTTTTGCAAATCAATCAATGTGTTACATTACTTCAACAGAAAGACAAAAACCATACAATCTTCCCAAGTGAGACAGAAAAAGCATTTGACAATATTTGACATACTTTCTTAATAAGACTGAGCAGTTTAACTACAGAAGGTTTGTGAGAAGGTTTTCAGCAATTACTAATCATCAGGGAAATTCAAATTAAAAAGTTACAGGATATCATCTCTCATTTATTTGGATAGCAATTACCAAAAATATAAGAGAGAAAAATACTGGCGTGAGTATGGAAAAAAGGGAACCCTGCTATATACCCATTGGTAGGAATGTAGATTGGCAAAGCCATTGTGAAAAACAATATAGAAGTTCTTAAGCAAATTTAAAAAAGAACATCAATATCATCCAGTAATTTGTCTTTAGCAACATATACCCAAAATTGATAAAAATGACTCTCATGAATTTCTACGTTCATTGTATGATTATTCACATAAGCCAAGACATGTTGTTGTTAGGTGTCATTGATTTGGGTTCAACTCATAGAGACCCTATGTAGAACAGACAAAACATTCCTCAATACTGTGCCATGCCCAGGACTACATCAGTGTTTCTCTGCTATTCATAGGATTTCAATGGCTGATTGTTTTGGGGAGTGGGTTGCGGGGTTCCTTCTCCCAAGTCTATAGCATCTGGTATTCCTAGGTGGCCTTCCATCCAAGTACTAATCAGGCCTGACCCTGCTTAGCTTCCAAGATCTGATGGGCTCAGACACCACAATGGTATGGTTTCAGGCAAGCCAAGATATGGAACAACCCAAATGCCCATCAGTGGGTGAATAGATATAAACAGTATGAGATACGTTTAATATATGACAATATATATTACATAGTCCATATATTTATTGATCTATCTTGGGTGGATGGATAGATAGCTTTGACAGACAGATATTAGTCAGCCTTTAAAAAGGAAGAGATCCTGTCATTTGTCATAGCATGGACATTATGCTAAGTAAAATTAGCCAAACACAGAAAGAAAATATGCTCTCATTTATCATACATGCTGTCACTTACACACAGATTTATCCATGCTGAGGGGGTGGGGATGGTGGAAAGGAAATAGAGAGATGAAGGTCAAAGAATAGAAAATAGTAGATAGGTAAGATGAACAAGTCTAGATCTAATGCACAACATGATGGCTAAAGTAAATAAAATTGCACTGTGATTGGGATATTAGGGATCTTTGTTAAATAGTTTTCAGTTGCTCTTGTCACAAAAATTTAACTATGTGAGATGATACCTAGTTAATCTGCTTCATTATAGTGATAATTTTAATATCTTTGTGTATTTCATAGCATCATGTCTTAAACCTCAACAATAAACAATTTTATTTTTAAAAATTCAAAGAGAAATTCAAACTACAGAGAAAGCAGCCTAATCCATATTCACTTGAAGAGAAACAGGATAAACCACTGGAGAGCAGCATAGAGCCAGACCACAGGTGACAGCTGTCAGTTAAAAGGCAAGTGTGCCAAAGATGAGGAGCTGCCATGTAATCGAGGACTTGTCAACCCTCAGAGAAGTTATCCATAAGGTTACCCTCTATTTTATGATTATATTGTAAATAGACAATTGAGATTGTCATATGTGTTATATTGTACTTAATCTTATCAGTTATGGAATTAAATCTTCAAAGTTGTAATAAATATTTTAGACAGACCCACTTCTCGTGACAGTACGAAGCTGAAATGTATGGACAATTCTAACTTCCTCTAAAATCCTCAGAATGCATATAATCAACAAAATTTCAGAATGGGCAATGATTAATTATTCTATTTTAAAATAGTTTAATGATTAAAAAACTGATTAGACCAATGCTAAATCTTTGTAAAACTTGAAAGATGTCCTAGATAATATTCATTTGTAGTAACACAGTTATAAATGTTAATACCATGAAGTGGACAATTATAATCATTTTACAGAAAGGAATCTGGGTCCTGTAAGTATAAATTTTTTTGCCTTAGGACATAGAATATAAAATATTGAGCTAAGATCTTATTATATCTTGCCAATTTACCCATATAATATATCCTAAGAAAAAGGAGAATAGGGTCTAATTTCTAGTATGCTCAATTTTATTAATTTATTCATCAAATACTTCTTTAGCATCTTCTATTGTTAGACATTTTCTGATATAAGCCATCATACCATAGCATATTTTATACAAACCTGAAATCTGTACAAATAACCTGAGAAGTAGGAAGAGCTGCTGTAACACTTATTATTCTATCTTCTTGTTGAACACTTACTATGTGTTATTAAGTATATTACATTAGACCATTTAACATTTAAAATAAAATTGCCCATATAAATTTGAATGAGAGTTCTTAGATTCTATGCCAATGATCAAATCCATGGCCTGTTTCACAGTGGGATATTGTTTTTTTAAAGGTCAAAACTTTATAAACTAAAAAACAAAATCCATATCTTATAGCTCCAGAATTTAAAGCTTAATTTATAAAAGTTAGATTTTTAAACTCTCAACTTTATGACTAATGTACACAATATAAACTGCAGTAAAGAAAACTGAAAGTACTGCTATGGTAAAGACAAGGTGAGCAGTTATAGTCTTTTAGTTGAAAAAATAGATGAAGATACCACATATGCTTTGTACTTGAACTTCATTCTTGAAAATCTAATTCAGGGTATAAAATCTTGGAATAAAGAAATTCAAATACATTCCTGCCAGTGAATTTGCAGTTTTCAGGAATACAAGCTGTGCAAGTCAAAGGAGAAAAGAATAAACACAAAGTGTGTGCATACAGATCACCTATCCTCATTTCTCATTTTATTATTACAGCTGTAGTCCACTTATACCATTGTCAATACCATAAACAATCTCTTATAATAATGTGTACATTCAGATATTATCCAAAAAGGAATCACATGCAAAATCCTGAAAGTAAAAAGAGTAATATCACTTTCTTTCTTTGCTTTCATTCTAAAATTTTAAAGAACTTTGTCACTTGCAAGATGGAAACCAACTGCTTTACATTTTGATGTCATCTTAAAGGGATTCAAAGAATGTCTCAGAATTTAAAGTCTCTCTTTGAAGTAAGAAGACCATTTCTGTGTCTTCCATTAGTGATCTTTCTTAAAAGTCACTAATGTCTAATTCTCTTTGTTTCTACAATACAAGTGCATGCTGTATAAAGTTCAGAACTATGTCATGTGCAAACCCTCTTGTGGAGACTACCAAATACCATTATTTACATTTTGGTAGAAAAACACATCATAAACAAAAATGAAACCAAAGATAATATCAAAATTGAGATCCTTTTAAAGTTATTGGAGAACAAATACTTCCTAATCTACTGAGCACATTGATGAGGTACTTCTTTGAATATATGCTATATTAGTGAAGGCTCAACACAGCTCTTTCATTTTAATCTGCTAGCCACTTCAAATTTAATATTATATTTACAAAAGTGTTTTTCATTTTTTATTACTTCAAGTTGTACTAATTCTACATCTCAAAGTATATATGGGTATGAAAAATATGATGAATGGAGTGGCTATGCTGAATGCCATCCAATGGAAAGGCGGGAATCTTCAGTACAAGAAATGGCATGTCAAAAACTGAGTGTGTGACAAGTTTCAGCTCTGATTATGATTCTGAGACAAACGGTCAGAGTTCTCCATGGAAATCAAACTGTTATCCTCATGCAAAAAAAAAGTACATCAAGATCCAACATTAAGGTGATATTACTTGTGTGTTAGGACCTTGATGGAATTGTGTGAGCTGAGCTTGTATCCAGGAACACTACAGTGAACTCAGACTATTAAAAGGGCATAAAAGAGCATTTAAGAAATGATGTACACAGAAAATGGCCTGAGAAATGGCCAGTTTCCTCCTCCATCATGACAATGCTCTGTGTCACACACATCACTTCTAGTATGGCAATTTCTATCAAATAAAAGCATTCCATTGTGTTTTCATCCACCTTATTCACCAGATCTGGTACCATACTACTTCTGGTTCTTCCCCAAAGTCAAAATGACCATGAAAGTTAAATGTTCTTAATGGATTAAAGATGTCAAGGCAGCCATCATAATACAACTAAAGACACTCATGAAAGATGACATTTAGAACTGCTTCAGAAACTGGCAAGAATGATAAGTGTGTTCAATGATAGGGGGAGTGTTTTGAGGGGGGTTAATGGCAAGGTCCTCCCATGTGTCTGTCTGCTTGGTGTGCTGCGGGGCTTGTGTGTTGCTGTGATGCTGAAAGCTATGCCACTGCTATTTCAGATACCAGCAGGGCCACCCATGGTGAACAGGTTTCAGCTGAGCTTCCAGACTAAGACAGACTAGGGAGAAGGAACCACTAGCCCACTCCCAAAACAATCATCCATTGAAAACCCTATCAATAGCAGAGAAGCACTGTCAAATCCAGTGCCAGAAAATGAGCTCCTCAGGCTGCAAGACATTCAAGAACTGACTGGGGAAGAGTTGTCTCCTTAAAGTAGAGTCAATCTTAATAATGGGAATGGAGTAAAGCCTCTGGGACTTCCTTTTGCTGATGAGGCACAACTCAAAGTGAAAAGAAACATAATAGCTGCAAAAATAGGCTCAAACTATAAAGATCCTGTGCATGGTCAGTGTTGGGTAGTATTTCACTCTGTTGTACATAGGGTCACTATGACTCAGAATTGACTCAATGGCACCTGGCACCTAGCAACAACAATAATGGCAATGTCTTTTATGGTAATAATTTTTTAATGTAAACATTTGTCATATGTTTTAATCACATGTTATGCTCAGTATAACTTGTAAAACACTGAATATGACATGCAAAGCTCATTTTGATCTGACCCTTGCCTCTATGCTCAGCCCTATCCTTCACCACCCTCATCTCCTTGGATGTTTCTTTCTCCAAGCTGAAGCTATCAGTACTGTTTGCAGTTAATGAAATACATCAACTCTGTTATTCCTGTGCCTGTATACATATGTTCTCAGTGTCTGTCCCTATACTCCTTCTCTGGCCAACTCTGACTCCTTTTCCACATAAGTTGCTCTCCTGTGTGCCTTCATATTACTCTTTTCCCATGTCCACCAAAACATTCCTATAAACTAATATTCATTGTTTTCTTATTATGTGCTAGCCTCTGTACTTCATAATTTGTATATATTATCATACTTAATCTTCTAAATAACTTTAAAAGATTATTGTTATTGTTGTTAGTTGCCATCAAGTCATGTTGGACTCATAGAGACCCTCATGGGCTTTTCAATGGCTGATTGTTTCAGGAGTCAGCTTCCAGGTCCTTCTCCCAAGCCTGCAGCACCTGGTACTCCCAGGCAAGCTCCTATCTGAGGACTAACCAGGCCAACCCGGCTTAGCTTACAAGATCAGGCATGACCAGATGCCAGGGTGCTATGTCTGCAGACCTAAGAGATTCATACCATTATTATCTCCATTTTACAGACTCAGTAATTTTAAGTATATTTCCCAAGATTCCACAGTTATAATGTATCAAATATAGTATTTAAACCCAGCTTTTATTCATTTTCAGATCTCTTACTCTTAATTATTATTATTTCTATCATAACATAACATGATGGTGGCTGCAAATTCACTGACCTTATCTTAAATATAATCATTCAAGATATGTTCATTAAGATGTGTTCATTAGCACAAGTAGAGATAACTTTTTAAACTTACTGAAGAAAAACAGATATTCCATTCTCATAGAATTATTTTGATGTACCACTAAAATGTTTTAATATACATAAGCTCTTTGATTTACAATTAGATTACATCCCACAAAACCATCATGAACTGAAAATACTCTAAGTCAAAAATGCATTTAATACACCTAACCTGCTGAATATTATAGTTTAGCAACACTCATTTCTGCTGCTACAAGAGTGCCACAAGAAAGTTTCCACTCTTTCAGGGAAAGATCAAAATTCAAAATTCAAAGTAGAATTTCTACTGCATGTTTATCATTTTCATACATCACAAAGTTGAAAAAATGTTAAGTTAAAGTATTATAAGTTGGAAACTTTACTCATAATGATTCCTAATTAGTGTGTTCTTTTTCCTTAGAGATTAGTAATCATCTAAGTAATAATAAAGATGAAAATTCTGCCAAATACAATCATCACATTTTGAAAACTGTTGTCGACAATTAATATTTTTCAACTCCTAACATCCTTCTCTCTCCAACTTTACTTGTTTTCTTCCTTCTCCCCTCCTTTTCATTTCTCTCCTCTCTTTCTTGTTCATTCCCCAACTTCCTTTACCTTACTGATTTTTCATGATCCATAGTAGATCAATTATGATGTTTCTGTGATCCTATCTTCACATTTTCAGTATCCTGACACAAAATGTGTCTCTGGTTTAGGGGTATTAATTCACACATTACATCTGTGTGTACTCCTGTGTCTTTGTCCCAGTCTTACGTTTGAGTTCATTTCTTTGTGTCACTTCTATCCTCACCATTTGCATACCACTTTCCTTGATGTAGAATATAACAATTGGAGTTCAGTCATCCTGCTGTTTTCTCTCAGCTGGTAACATTTGTCCAGCTTCCTCAGGAGCAAACCTAACCCTTTATTTGCTAGGCTACTTTTTCTATATAAAAATAAAAGGACCATTTTAGGAGTGATTAGCATTTGCCAGGCTTTGTATCAGTCAGTTTTGGGCATTTCTGATACTATTGTTTCATATCTCCACCATGTAATTTATCCAAAATGATTAATCCATCCAAATACCCCATATCTCTCACCTATCTTGTTAGAAACACAAGAAGACCATTTTAGATTCTAGCCACAAGGTCTGGGGATACAGATGACTACTGGCTTTTCAGCCTTAGTTTATCTATTCAGACCTTGTCCTAGAAACACCAAAGGCAATATGCCTACAAATTCATTTTATTACTGTTTTTGATGCCTTAGGCTTGCTTCTTGGATTTCCATTTCACACCAGAATTTATTTACCAACATAAACATGCACATCTCAAAGTCTGCCCTTTATCAGGAAAGAGAGCAGCAAACCAATCTATACAGTTCCCATTGGCCTTAAAATCAGAACACATCAGGAGTGCCTTGTTAGATGAATTTAGCAGCAGGGAAGCCCACAGCTCATCAGCTTTTTGTTCCTCAAAAGTAGGTACTTACTGCAGTCAAGAGGAATTATTCCTGAGGATTTCTGGTCATGGGGATGTTTTCATTACCTAAAAAAAATGTCAGAATAAGACAAAAGAAAAGTTGTCATATTTGTTTTCACTTATAATATTTCATTTGTTTTAAATGCCCTTTGATGGACTCTTAGATTGTTTTAATTAGTAAGTAGAAATTATATTTTCAAATAAAATCTAGTTTATAGTATATTTATTCATTCATAAACAAACATTTAGGCAATCTACAGGTGCATAGATACAAGATATGTAGATCTTTGCTCTCAAAGACAAAAAAATTGTATAAATGGAGTTTAATAAGGATTTTGAATGACACACTAGAGCAAAGGCAAATGTGTTCTTCCTCGAAGTGTTCAAGAAGACTTCATATCAGAATATCAAGGGAAAGGAGAAGGGAATTCACTGTTATTGGGCACCTAATATGTTCTAAAAACTGACTAAGCACTTAACAAATGCCATCTTGTTTCATCTTTGCCACATCCCTTTTATATGGACAATCTTTCCCCTATCTTTAGGAAAGAATAAATATCACAGCTTAAAAAACCTGTCTATATCTAATGACTGACAGAGCTGATATTCAAAATCTACCTTATTCCAAAGTGTTTATATACTCCCCTACATCACGCTGCCTTCTAGAGATCATTTGAACTATGTGGAAAGGATTAACTGAGCAATTGTGAAAAAGAATATACCTAATGACTTTTCCAAGGAGAGAAGAGAATGAAGACAATTTCAGCAAGAAGGATCAGATAAAAAGAAAGATATGGAAAACAGGACAGAAAAAAAATAAAAGAAACTCTGAGAGTAAACTTAAATAATGATATATTTCCCATCAAAAGCTAAATGAGGAGCATTTGTTATGAGTATTACCACTCTCTCTCTCTCTGTGCTGTGCAATTTTCTGTTGTCTCCTTTTACCTATTTGAAACTTTTATGACATATCTGTAAAGCTAATGGTTCCAAGAATAAAAATGATAAGTAAAGGTGTTTTTATGTGCAAAGTACTTTGTAAAATCTGAGCATAGATTAATTTCTTTACAAGGATCTTATGAGGTAGATAGCATTATTCTCACCATTCTAAAGATAAGAAAAATGGGCTGGGGATATACCTCAGTGATAAAGTATTTGCCTAGCATCCATAAGGCTCTGCCTTTAATCCTTAGCACTCTAACAACAACAATAAAAAAGTTTATATGGAGGAAATTAACTCAGTAATAAACTAAGAAGGTGTGGCACTATGACTAAATATAAACATCTGCTTTTATTCACTGCATAGTACTGCCTTCTCCATTTTAGTCACTAATGAAAGGATATTAAGTTTCAAATGATTGTTCATATGAGAGAAGACATAAAATGGAACTACATATCAAAATTTGAAATGGTATATTGAAATCAGAATGACTTGGCTTTACTATCTTCATTTCGGCCACGAGGGTTTATACTATATATTGCCAAGTAAACACTACTCCTTCTCTCACGGCTCAATTTTTTTCCCTCCTGGGAGTTTTGTATTATAGAATAATTTTCTGAGATTAAGATTACTATTAGTTACACATACTAGCTTGAAATATACAATGTTCACTTATATAAATATAATCACATGAAAAATCAAACAAAACTGCATTTGGCTCTTCAAAGCATTATTTTGTGTGCCATAAAGAATTAAGTGATCTGATGATCTGCTGGAGCTGGAGTTTAGCTCAGGTGGTAGAGTGCTGCTCTGCACTCTCTGAGGCCCTGGGTTTAATCCCTAGCACCACAAAAGTGGGAGAAGGACATGACAGCCCACTCCCAAAGCAATCCTGGAGCAATCATCCTGAAAACCCTATGAAGAGCAGAGAAGCACTGACATAGTGCAAGACATGGCACAGTGTCAGAGAGTGTTCCATTCTGTTGTACATAGGGTTCCAGGAAATATTGATGAGTATAATCCACATAAACAACAAAAAAAGCCATTTAGGGTCTTTGGTAGCTTTTAAAAGTATAATATAAAGGATCCCAAGAAAGAAGGAAAGAAGGAAGGAAGGAATGCATGAAGGAAGGGAAAAAGGAAGGAGGGAAGGGAGGGAGGAAGGGGAGGGGAGGGGAGAGGAGGGGAGGAAAAGAAGACCAAAAACTGAAAACCACTGGAATGGAGAGTCCACAAGTAGATCCACATGTTGATTGAAATATTGAAAAAATTTCAACAAAGTTGCCAAGAAAATTCAATTTTAACAAATGGCTGAAGAAACAGTGAAGACATGTATGGCAAAAATGTGAACACCAACTCTTATCTCCTACCATACAAAATAATGACAATAATTATAAATATACCATGGACTTAGATATAAAAGGCAACAACTGTAAAGTTTCTAGAGGCAAATTTTTTAAAAAGTGGGCAATATCAGAAGCAAAGCACAAATCACAAAAGAGAATGAATGATAAACTATCAAAATTAATTTTTTTTCATTTTCAAAAGTCACTTTTACAAAAATAAAAAGGCAAGTCGCTGAATAGAATAAAAATTTTTGACCCATATATTTGACAAAAAATTATCTAGATAATAGAAGAAACATTTTATCCAATAACAAGATTACAACCCAATAAAATTAGCAAAACATTTAAGAGCACTTCACAAATGAAAATTTGTGAGTGATTACGAACCATGAGATATTCATCTCACCGTACTTACATCAGAGAAAGGAAAATCAAAGCTATAATGACATATTGCTATGCACATATTAGTATGACCAAATTCAAAAAGACTTATAATACCAAGTCTTGGTAGGGATGTGCAGCAGACAGAACTCTCATAATAGTGCTGATGAAAACTGAACCTGGTACAATCACTTTTGAAAAATGTTGGTCAGTTTTGTAAAAACTTAAACATATATGGTATATACAATGTAAACCAGCCATTCCACTCAGATATTTTCACAAAGAAATGAAAACATAGGTTCACACAGAGTTTTGTACATAAGTATTAATATCATCTTTATTCACAAATATTAAAAAATGTAAATAACTCAAATGTCAATCAACAACTGAGTTGTCATGCAAAACATGGTATTTTCATACCAAGGAATACTACTCAAAAAGAAAAGAAAAGGACTGTTGACAGACACAACAGCATGAATTAACCCAGCATCATTATCTTGGGTGAAAGAGTGAAAGCAGGGTTGGGTATTTGGCTCAGTGGTAGAGTGTTTACCTAACGTGCACAACGCCCTGGCTTCAATCCCTGGGGGCATAAAACAATTGAAAAAAGCCAAAGGGTATATATTTTATAAACCAATTTATATCAAATCATTTCACATGATAACTAATTATAGGGATAAAAGAAAAAAAACAGGTCAATGATTGCTGGAGTTGTGGTTAGCAGAAAGAGTAGGCTGCATTGGGACAATGTGTATGATAACAATGTTCCATGCTTAACTGTGGAAGTGATTTCACAGATGTATACCACCCTCAATGTATTGCACGTAATGACATACATGTTAAAAAATGAATTAACAGAACTGGGGCTGTAGGTCAGTAATACAGTGCTTGCCTAGTATGCACAAGGACCTGAGTTCAATCTCCAGAACCACACAAAAAAAAATAGTCTATGAATGTGCTATCTAAATAAATTTCTAAGTAACATAAATTTCTAAGATATATATTGGTTAGAGCAGACATATCCATGCCATTGCTAAATTTATTCATTAAACATATTAATGTTATTATGTGAAACATATTGAACAAAGAAGAATATCGTGACAATTTACTGGTATATTCTGAAATAGGGAAGAATGGTATAACCAGACAAAATGAGACCTTATTAAGGCAACATGCTGGGAGCAGGTAACATGTATTTTCTTCTTTAGTGCAACATCAGAACCATGATTGCAATTATTTAATGGTGTACACTAGTTTAGATAGAGTACCTCATCTTTCTTTTGAATGAACTATTCTTTTTTGTTCTTGTTGTTAGATGCCATCAAGCCAGATCTGACTCATAGTGATCTTATGTTTGAGCCCATTATTGCAGCCATTATTTTTCCTCATTTTCAGTTGTGCCACATCAGCAAGTGGCAGTCCCAGGGACTTTATTCCATTCCTATCACTAAGGTTGACTCTTCTTGGAGGAGTCAACTCTTCCCCAGTCATTTCTTGAATGTCTTGCACTCTGGGGGGTTGATTTTCTGGCACTATATTTGAAAGTGCTTCTCTGCTATTTATAGGATTTTTAATGGCTAATTGTTTCGGGAGTGGGCTGCTGGGTCCTTCTCCCTAGTCTGAAATACCAGTGGCATATCTTTCAGCATAACAGCAAAACATAAGCCCCTACAGCATGACAAGCTAAAAGACCCATCAAAACCTTAATAGAGTATGGTAGTTCAAAACTACATGATGTCAAAAATGGATTATTTGACAATAAGTAAAAAGATACATCATGAAATGCATTATGTATGTTGTAACCAGGAGTCAACTTAGGTAAACATTTATACTTAGGCAAAACAATTATTATTACAAATAACACATATCTCTAATATGAACTGTTCCTCATGAAAAAATAATTTACTGAACTTTTAGTCATTAATGCACTGAAAATGTCTTTGTCTCTTTTCTCTTTAATTTATTATTATTTTGGTTTTACTTAGCTCTTGCCTAGTGGTTGAAGCACTCATTAGAGAAAGCCTCAGTGATACAAACAATATTTTAACAAAGACAGCATAGTCAACACAGAAAATTAGAATTTTAGAATTTTCTTAAGAGAATGTTGAAAGGGTCACAAAATCAGTGGTGAAAGAATGGGAATAGATAACAATGGTAAGGTCTGTATATTGAATGAGACATGAGAAAACACAATCAATTCAGAATCTTTCTCTCAAAGAGTAATCACTCAGGTACCCTTTTTATAGACAGATCCAAATATCCATGCAATGGACATCGTAGATGAAGAGAAATGTCATATTAGACTGGGTTACTTGATTCTCCTTTACCTTTATATATCTTTGTCATATTCCTTGCTATGTGGAGCCTAGGTGAATGAATACATATGGCTACCAAATTTTTACACAAATTGCAAGCTTTTTTAATTTTGTGCTTTACAATTGCTCAAAGTTCAAAGCAAGTCTTTGTCAGTTGAAACATTTAGTTCTCAATGTTATCAAATGTAGTCTAATATAGTGCTGGAAAATGAGTCCCCCAGGTGGGAAGGCATTCAATAAATGACTGGGGAAGAATTGTCTCCTCAAAAAAAGAGTCAACCTTAATGACTGGAATGGAGTAAAGCCCCTGGGACTTCCATTTGCTGATGTGGGACAACTCTAAATGAGAAGAAACATAGCAGCTGCAACAATCGGCTCAAATATAAAAAGATCATGTACATGGCACAGTGCTTCATTCCATGCTTAGGGTTGCTATGAGCCGGATTTGATTGATAACACCTAACAACAACATTGAACATAGCTGGATGGCCATTTTAGTAGAGAGGTGAGGAGAACTAGGTCACCTTTTTCAATTCTGTAAGTCTGAATTTAACAGAGGGAACAGCTAATGCTTCAGGATGTAGATTCTCCATAAAAAGGGGTATACACAAGAAATCAAGAGTGCAGTGAAGAGGGCTGTCCATAAGCCAGAAAACAGAGTAAACTGTGCCATCACAACACAAAGACACAAAAGCAGGAAGGAGATGGAATCCAAACAACTAGATTAGAATATTTGAGATCTGGTAGTATGTCAGTTGAGTATAATCCTACATTAGTATCTAAAAGTGGGCCTATCTTCTCCTTCGTGATGCCAGACATTGTGTTAGAAGCACTGAAAGTTCAGATGGTAGAAACTGTTGCACTCTTGAAAACCACAGAAGTGTCTTTCATTTCTGTGTACATTCTGCTAACTGCCAGGTATGAACCACAGCTTCCTCTTTGACCTCTGTACCTGCCTTGGGCATCACTATTTCTTGCTGGTGGTAGTGGGATGTGAGAAGTACAGAGATTGCTCTCCTTTTGCTGGAAAAGGACTATGTCCAGGTCCAGAATTACCAAAAATTCCTCTCCAATGGAAGAGGCATAATTAATTTCATGATATGTTTATGCTGCCATATAAATCATACTCAATAGCTACAATAAAACATAATTGTATATTTAATTATTTATCTTTTTCTCTATAAACTTTAACATAATTCTGAGATGCTCTGTCAGTTTTAATACACTGCTCCTTAAAAATTCTGGAAAATATTTTCAAAATATGAATTTATTTTCTTACTCAAGTTTAAAGACTGTGAATGCCTTCTCTCCCAGAGTCATAATTGCTAGTATAACTAAGTAGTATGAGGAACAAAACATAAGCTAAAATTTTTCTTCTCATCCTTCAGTTTTGCTATTACCTCATATGTAGGTATTACTTTTTGAAATTGAATTGAATTACAGTAGCAATGTGTAGTACTGTGTTTGCTCAAAAGACAGCTTTAATCAAATGAATTAAACACCATTAAACAGGCAGGACATTCAAGGAAAGTGGCAGAAACACAGTGGTTGTCTAAGGAGCACAAGGTCATTTTGAATTGGTATTTGAAATTCGAGAACTCTGTAGAAGTGCACTGACAATGTAGGCATGAGTATGAGACAAAACCTTCAATATACCTAACAACTGTGTGCATTCCTAGTAAGTTTGAGATGCGGGGTACTCTCTATGATGTGCACAAGGAAAAATCTGGGTGGCCTCACACAGCAACAAGTCCTCCTTCTTTTGCTATGGTAACCACTTTGATCATGTCTTGTTTTATTTTTTTATTAGAAATTTTTAATGTACATCATAATGCGATTCATTTTGACATGCCTTTCATTGTGACAATTTTCATATATGCAATTTGATAGGCATTATTCATATAGGTTACCCCTTACCCTCTTCTATGTTTCTCCCCCTCCCCCCCTTCCCATCTAAGTTTCCCATCCAAGTCTTCTCTATCTTTTACTGTATAGTATTTTTCTATATGTCCTTGGGTTCCATTTCTGTTTAAGATAGAAACTTTTC
>VMDO01009331.1:0-77982 GCA_007922755.1 Pedetes capensis | reverse complement strand
AAATTTAAAATAAAAATACATGTTCACTAAGCATGTCTCAAATAAAAATAACTTATCTTTACTAAAATTTCGTTCATATTCCTGTCATTGTTGGTCTGAAAGAAATTGGCCTAAACAGGCCTCCATACATGAATATAGGGTAGCCTATATACTTAGTGATGTTTACCTTAGCTTTAGGTATAAGCAAAGTATAACCTAAACCTAAGAGTATAACCCTGCAACACAGTACCTGAGCTTCAACCAATCACAGGAGCTGAAGCTTTAGCCAGTCAGAGACTGGATGCTGTCAAAACATGACCACTAGGGCAAATATGGACAGCACCCAATCAGATTCTTTCTGTTTGTCACTTCCTATTGCTGGCTATAATTATATCCTGTACTTGTGATAGGATGGGGATTCCTGAACCATTTTTTCTCTGAAGTGCTGCTGGGTTCTAGAACATTTTTCTTCCTCAAGTAAATGTTATTAAATTTAATTAGTCTCAGACTTTCTTACAACAAGCTATACTGGAATCTACTTGCCTACGATTGGAAGAAGCATGGACTTGAAGGGCTATAATACATATGTAATAATTTTTCCTTATAAAACAAGAAAGAAATCTTGAAAGAAAATACCTGTAGCCTCTAAATGTTGATACATTCTGCTCCTGAAAGCATAGAATGAGACACTCTCATTTCCTTGCACTGAGTGGATTTTCTGTTTCTAGGAGATAAGCAAATAGACCTTTGAGAGAGACAACTAGACTACACTGATCTGAACTCCTTTTATTCCATGACCTCTTCCTCCCTTTCTTCCTGATCATGACCTTGTAACTTTTAAAGAATTGCATATCTTTTTAATTGTGTTTCTGGTTTCTTTAACTTACTTTGTCACAAGTAATTTGAGTCAGCACTAT
This sequence comes from Pedetes capensis, assembly GCA_007922755.1. NCBI lineage: Eukaryota > Metazoa > Chordata > Mammalia > Rodentia > Pedetidae > Pedetes > Pedetes capensis. Next base: position 77,086 of record VMDO01009331.1, on the reverse strand, counting down.
TCAATAGAAATATAATGGAAAACAGATATGATTTTAGATTTTCTGATAGCCACATTTTATTAAGTAAAAATAACTAATTTAATAATATATTTCATTTAACCCAATGTATCCCAAGTATTATCATTTCAATATGTGAGCAGCATAAGTATTAGTGATACTGTGCTTTATTTTTTTTTCTGATGTCTTTAAAATCTGATCTCAAAGCAGGTGTATTGCAAAGGTTTAAAAGTCAATGTGGCTTGTAACTGCCATATTGGACAGTACAACCCCAAGAGAAATAGAAAGCTCAGTAGAAGTGATGTTAGCAAACTTTGTTGTTGTGAGGTGCCATGGGGTCAGGTCTGACTCATAGTTGTGTACAACAGAATAAAATACTCCCTAACACTGTGCCATACTCAGCATTATGTCAGTACTTCTCTGCTATTCATATGGTTTTCAATGGTTGATTGTTTTCAGAATTGGAGTGGGCTGCTAGGTTCTTCTCCCACTGTTGAGGTGCTGGGTATCAAACCAGGTCCTCAGAGCACATAGAGCAAGTATTGCACCAACTGAGCTAAACTCCAGCCCTTTAGCAAACTTCTTGTTGTTAGGTGCCCTCGAGTCGGTATCGGACTCAATGCGACCCCACGTACAACAGGTGAAAACACTATAGTCAGTGCTTCTTTGCTGTTCATAGGGTTTTCAATGGCAGATTGATTTTTTCCAGTGGGTTGATGGGTTCTTCTCCCAAGCCTACAGTATCTGGTGTTCTCAGGCGGTCTCCCATCCAAGTACTAACTAGGCCTGACCCTGATTAGCTTCTGAGATCTGACAGGATAGGAAGCCACAGTGCTATGGCTATAGGTATTTAGTAAATTTAGGGACATGTAACTGCCAATTGTCACTCCCCCACTCCCACCAATAGCTTAGAATGTGTTAACTCAAGTACTTAACCTATGGGCTATGGATTTCAAATCTACAAAAGAAGCAGGTCAGGGCAAATGGTCATAAGTGTTTGTTTTAACTTTATGCTACTATTATCATAATGAAGAAACTTTTGTTCTCTGGCTTCCCTGGAGGTGCTGTGAAAATCCATTACTGTAGGTTAAGTCACACTCCTGCTGTGCCTTCCTGTGGTGCAACCACACAAACTGATCCTGCAAAGAGCAACTAGTTTGCAAATCAGAGCCTGCAAGGAGGTGGTCTGCCATAGGAACTTCTATTTTTAATTGCAGGTGTAGTATTTTAAATCACTCTCTTTAAACTTTCTTTTTATTTTTGGATAGCATCCTAATAAATCTAACTGGTCTCTACAAAATGCCCGTACAGAGGTTTTCACGGTGTTGCTTTTCAGGCCCCCATGTTGCTGCTCCATTAAATTGCTTCCAGGGACTCAAAAATGGTATCTTTGTCTGTCTCATTGTCTACATTTTGAGTGGAACCATCCCCGAGCTATCTTCCTGATCATAAGAATGCAATAATTTTTGTGTGATCTTGTTAGATGCAGTAGGCTAATTGTGCTCATGTAGCTCTTAATTATATTGCATGTTCTTAATATTTTGAGGCTGTGCTAACTAGCAGATACTAACTGGGAATTTAGCTAGGACTACTTTCTGCAAATGATATAGATGTTATGTTGGGTAAGTGCATGGCATCTGTTATTTCATTTAGTTCTCAGTGAAGAAACAGAGACTTAGAGAGATTTCATAATATGTTGAGGATTGCCCAATCACTTGCCAGTGAAATTAAGATTTGAACAGAGATTTTTCTTTCTGAGGGAACAGAGGAATTCATAGCCACTGTGTTATTCTACTTCACTGTGCTTTCTTTTCAGGCAATTCAGGAGTGTAGATGGCAACTCGAGTTCATTCGTTTAGGTCAGTGAGTATTAAGGGTGGCTGTATATTAGAATCACCTGGGGGGATTTTAAAACTACCAATGCCCTGCCCCCACATGGGCGCCTAGACCTATTCCATCAGAATTGCTAAGGTTCATTTGTTCTAGGGTAAGGTCTAGAGCTGGGTATTATTTCAAAAGCTCCCTCAATACTTTAATATTGCAAACCAAAGTTGAGAACTACTATTTTAGTCCAAGGTAAAAATGAAACATGAGGTTTAGGAATGGATATTTCAATTCTCATTAAATGTACAAACCTGCACAGATAAAGAGAACTAAGTTACTAAAAATCATTATGTGTGTATGGGTGTTGGATAGTCTGCTATCTATCCTTAAAAATCTAAGCATGTACAGATATGTCTGTGTGTGTGTGTGTGTGTGTGTTTAATTTCTATTTATTTTTAAGTATTTAGTTTGCCTATATAGGCATTTGGGGCTGGGGTTTAGCCCAGTTGGTAGAGTGCTGCTCTGCAGTCTTTGAGGTCCTGGGTTCAATTCCCAGCTCCGCAAAAATGGAAGAAGCACATAGCAATTCACTCCCAAGGCAATCCAGAAACAATCAGCCATTAAAAACCCTTTGAGATTCACTATGAGTGAGCTATAACTTGAGGGCACCTAACAAAAACAGCAACATATAGGAATTGGGAGAAGGACCTGGCAATCCACTCCTGAAAAACAATCCTGAAACCATCAGACACTGAAAACCCTATGAGTAGCAAAGAAGCACTGACATAGTGCAGGGCATGGCCCGGTGTCGGTGCCGGGGAGTGTTTCATTCTGTTGAACTGATGGTCACTCTGAGTCAGACCCGATTCAAAGGTACCTACCAACAACACCAACATTACCAAATGACTTCAGATACTCTTGATACTTTATGCTTATTTCTATTTCAATCCTTCCATCTTCTTTTTTCCTAAAAAAGCTTTTAGCACTCACTTCCCATGCTTAATGAACTGCATTTCCCCATGAGTAACTGCTGGCTAATATATCTTTTAAAAGAAATTCAGGGTATGATATTTTTCCCCACGTGTTAGGAGCACAGAAGCCTTTTGTCTTTACACTCAGCTTGGTGCTGTTTGTCTCATAGTCACAGGATGACCCTTCTCCATGGCAGAATTATGAGCATGTTCCTTATGAAAGAAACATACTATACTACTTAGAGTATAGTCCCCTTTGGAAGCCAAGTCTCCATTACCTTCTGTCTGATTTCAGATCTGTATTATAGGCCATGCCTAGATGTAAAAGGATTCTGGGAAATGTACTTCTTTCAAAGAAGTCCCTTGTCACCACCAGCACCAGACCCCACTTAATCAATAACAATTGCCAAGGAATAAGGGGGCTGAAGTTTAGCTCAGTTGGTAGAGTGCTTCTCCATACTTTCTGAGGACCTGGGTTCAATTCCCAATACCAGACAAATGGGAGAAGTATGTGGCAATCCACTCCTGAAACAACCACCATTGAAAACCCTAAGAGGGTTATGAGTCAGATATGACTTGACAGCACCGAACAACAACAAAAGAATAAAGGGAAATTGGAAATGAGGGAAGAAACAGTGTATAGCACCTCTTCATTGGGGTGTTGCTGTTTTCTAGATCTACTTTTTAGAACTCAACACGACTTGTAATTGTAGCTTCATTCATTTGTTTATAAGCATCTTTGCTTATTATCTATGTATTGTCTTTTGTCCCTATAGGGTCAATGTCTGTTTTATTCACCAGTGTGTCCACACCACTTAGCATATTGCTTGGTACCTGGAAGACACTTAACAGATATTTGTTCACTGACAGCTGAATGAGATCTCAGGGAGGAGAAGGAGGTGCAAGAATAAGATGGAACACAATCTTCCCCCAATCTTGTTTAGAGCTACTTTATTCTATCTAATTAATTGATTTTGGATCAAAATATCTTTAGTGTTTTAATACTATTGGGATTTAAAGAGTGTTTACTGTGTTTTCTTTCAATATAAATTTTAGAATAGGTTATCAAACCCTAAATTATAAGGAAGACCAACTAGACTTTATAAAATAGATTAGATACAGATTTCTTTCCAGAATTATATATAATTCAGAGCATTACATTAAGAATCTCACAAAGCAACCTAAAATTTAATGAGCTACTTAAAACATATACACTCGAATATTATCACAGAAGTGAAATTTACATGAACCAAAACAAACAAACAAACAAACAAACCATAAATCAGTCGTATTGAAGCCAAGTTTAAAAATAATGACTTGGACTTCCCTAGACAGTAGGAGCTGTTTCCTCCAGGTCCATAACTTGATTACATGAAGCAAAACTTCAAAACATCCTTTATGAACAGCTCTGTTGCTGTTGAGTCAGACTGTCTGAATCCCGCTGTTTGGACTGCCCCTTCCCCTGTGTCCTACATTCCCTTGGCTCTAATCTCCCGCTTGACCCTTTTCCCATGGATTGCAGGTCACCAGCAAGTGCCTCAGAAGCTGCCACGGCTGGTGCATATGCCGACTCAGCAAAAGCAAGGCTAGAAGACAGAAGTAGGAGAAAAATCAGGAAAAGCATTCTACTCAGGCTTCTTTGAAAGATGAGTTTTAGCTTACTTTGCAAAGAGTATTGAAAAAATCACTCTGCTACATTATGTCTTTTAGCAGCAATTATTGAAAGGTCTCTTTTTCCTTCCATCAATTATTAAACAAAAAGGGCTCCAGCTGAGAGGCAGCCAATGCTTGCTTATCATTCTGTAAAATCCTCAACTTTTCCTTCCTCCCAAATGACCTTGGAGAAAGCAGACGTCCTCTCTGAGCACCAATTCTATTCCTGTAAGATGCACTACTAAACCTTAGAGTTCAGATCTGTGATTATGGTTAATAGAGGAGGGATGGACATTGTTCATGATAAAATAAACACTTAAAATCAAATCATGTCACTCCCCAGTTCAAAATCCTACAGAAATTTCCCACAGCTCTTAGAATAAAGTCTAATTCTTCAAGGACTCCTCCATATCTCTGTACAACTCTTCCTTACATCCCATTCAACCCAGAAAAGTCATCTTTTTTTATTAGAAATTTTTAATGTACATCATAATGTGATTCATTTTGACATGCTTTTCATTGTGACAATTTTCATATATGCAATTTGATAAGCATTATTCATACAGGTTACCCCTTACCTTCCCTTATGTTTCCCCCCCTCCCCCCTTCCCATCTAAGTTTCCCATCCAAGTCTTCTCTATCTTTTACTATGTAGTATTTTTCTATATGTCCTTGGGTTCCATTTCTGTTTAAGATAGAAACTTTTCCTGTAGTGGTCTTTGTTTGTATCTTGTTAGAACAAATACATGCGATTTCTAGTCCATTTATATTGGTCTCATTCTTATCGTCCCTCCCCCCCTTTTATTATGATCTGAGCTTTGAGTAGGATTTTTCCTTCTTGTAATTTTAAATCAGCTCCCTCATATGAGTGAGAACATGTGTTGTTTCTCTTTTTATTCTATCCACTTATCCTAATCCCAGTCCTTCTGTATATGAAGGTTTATCATAGATTATTTTATGTCTAATTCTTTCTCGCCTGTGGCCGTACCACTGTGATAACTGATCCTGTCAGATCTCAGAAGCCAAGCAGGGTTGGACCTAGTTAGTCCTTGGATGGGAGACCACCAGGGAACACCTGGTGCTTGGAGAAGGACCTGGCAACCCACTCCCACAAAACAATCAGCTATTGAAAACCCTATGAATAGCAGAGAAGCACTGATAATAGTGTTTCACCTGCTGTCGGTAGGGTCACTCTGAGTCAGACACCGACTAGATGGCACCTAACAACAACAATCCTTCCTCATCATGCATTCTTCAACCCCAAAGAATTTTCAGAGAGAACTTCTCTTATCACCTTCACTAAGTGACTTTGCTATGCAACTTCCCAAGTACATCCTCAGGACGCTCCCCAACCAAACACTCTGTTTAATGCCCTGCGTAGTACAATGTGCAATGATTTTGTAGCCTACATGTGTATGTACTATTTTATCTGCCTAACATCAAAGATCCACACAGTCAGAGATGTTGCCCAGATGGAACAGTGCGCATTGTAGATAGTATTTAAGGAACTTAAATTAAAGGAAAAAGTGGTTGAGTGTGATGAATGTATCCCCTCTGTCTGGTTTGATGTACTTCTTATTCAGCTGCAGGGATCAGCCAGGGGATTGTGAAACTTCCTGAACACTTAAATATTACTTCATGCACAATGTATGTTTGTACATTGGATGTTTGTAATCCAATGTCAGCTGTGATCTCATTAATTTACTCATGCTTTCATTCTATCTTTTTTTTTTTTTTTTTTTAATATCCCAGGGCTGGGTGCAGAGACATGAATGGTGAGCCTTGTTCTCTTTCAGCCTCTGGAGTACAGGCATCTGCCACTGAGCCTACCCAGAAGAGAGGATTTGAAAAACATGTCTTTTGTTAGTTGCCTTCTGCACCCAGTGATGCTTGGGTGACCAGCATTAGAACTCAGGATCCTATGCTCGCCAAGTTGCATGCTGTGCCACTCAAGCACACCCTCATACCCTTATGACTATGGATTGTTCTACACTTCTGCCTTGCTGGTGTGTAACTTCCCACTCCAATAATGAACAGCTTGGTTCTCTCTTCTGCCACCCATTCACTTAATTATTCAATTCCAGATGTGTGTAATGTTTTCAGAATTGTTGACTTCTGTCCCTGTGGGAAACATGAGTATCGGCTACAGTGCTTGTGTTCAATTCCTTCTGCATTTGTCTTACAGACTCCACTCATTTCCAAAGTTACTTAGGTCAGCACTTTTTTCTTCCAATGCCTACAGCAAGTTCGTTTCATATATTTTTAATACTGTTAGATTCTTTTGTTACAGCCAGTATTCTATCCCAGAATCCTTTGAGTTCCTAAATGCTTTATTTTCAATTTGCATAGCTTAAGGTTTATTCTTTGTGCTGTAAGCTTCTATAAGTTTTTGAAAAAACAGGTAATATCATGTATCCACCATTATAGCATCACACAATAATTTTACCTCTCTAAAAAGAAAAGCCAGCTGTGCTTCGCCTATCCCACCCTTGCTCCTTCTGATGCCTGGAACCACTGCTTTGCCATCTCTATAACTTTGCCTTCTCCAGAAGCTCATACAGTTGGAATTGTACAGTAGGTAGCTTTTTCAGGCTGCTTCACATGTAAATTTTGAAAGTTAAAATTAAGGAAACAGAGAACAAATAAAGCAAAGAACTCTTTAAAATACATGAAGTAAAAATGATCAAAGATATAGAGCTTTAAGGGAAAAAATAACACTTGACTTTCCAATTGAATATAATATACAGCAGCAAAGTGTCAATGATAAAGGTTTAGGGTGTAATACTAGAGAAAGAATAGATAGATCAATGAAAAATGTTAAAAAGTTCAGAAATAGAGACATGTTAAGGCTGATTGATTTTTCAAGAGATGAAAAGTCAACTAAGTGAAGATGTGGTAGTCTTTTCAACAAATTATACTGGAATATGCAAAAAATTTGAGTATTCATCTATATCTTGCACCCTGTGAAACAATTACCTGAAGATAAAGACTTGACTATAAAGCCCAAAACCAAAACACTTCTAGAAAAAAAAAAGAGGAGAAAATATCTATGACTTTGGGTTAGGCATAGATTTATTAGATATAACCCAAAAATACAATCCATAAAATAATTTTTAACATGGATAGAGTTCATCAAAATTAAGACTCTTGTTTAAAAAATAAGAGAATGAAAGCACAAGCCATGGATTAGAAGAAAATATTTGCAAAACTCATCTCTGATAAGGGCTTTTGTGCAGAATGTATTACTAACTCTAAAACCCAACAGTAAGAAAACAAACAATTCAATTAAGAAATAGGCAAAGTACTTGAATAGACATTTCACTAAAGAAGATATAAGGATGTCGAATAAGCACATGAAAATCTGCTCAGCATTATCAGTGATAAGGGAAATACAAAGTAAATTCACAAAGAGATACAACTCCACACTTAACTATAGTGGGAGAAAAAAAGAATACTAAACAAAATACAATACAATAAAAAAAACCCCACTAACCTGATGCTCCCAATATATGCCATTAGAACACTCATCCATTGTTGGTTGGAGTATCCAACAATACAGCCCCATCCACTTTGAAGCATATTTTCGCAGTTTCATATAATGTTGAACATACTCTTACATGTGACCTAGCAATTCTTGTTCTAGGTATTTTTCAAAATTAAATGAAAACTGATGTTCAAACAGACCTATACAGAGCTGTTTATACCTGTAGTAGTTTTATTAACAGGTTCTAGAAACCATAACACCATTGAATACTCTATGAATAGCAGAGAAGCACTAACAATACTGTTTCGCCTGTTGTACATAGGGTCACAATGAGTCAGACACTGACTTGATGCCACCTGACAACAACAACAAAGATCTGTAACTGTCTTTCAACTGGAGAGTGTATAGAAAAGTGTGTGCTCCGTACAATGCATCATTGCTCAGTAACAGAATGGAGCCAATAATGATACAAGCCTCATCATGGAGGACTCAAATGCACTGTGGTTTTGGCATAGATTTCTTAGATAGAACCCCCAAAGCAGCCAGGCTCAAAGCTGCATGGTATGATTCTGTTTGAACAGCATTCTTAAAAAAATAAAAAAATAAAAAAAAAATAAAGGATGGAACAACAGATTAGTGCTTGCTGAGGCTTGATGACAGAGGGAGAGTTGAGTGTAAAAGAGACAAACAAAGGAAATTTTATGGTGATGGGAAGTTTCTGTGTCCTGATTGTGGTGGTGCACACACGAGTTTCTGCACTGGACAAAATGTGCACCACCAAAAGTGAAACTGACTTCTCTAAAAATAGTCAATCAACAATAAGTTTCATTAAAGCTGAAAAGCAGATTATCCTAATGGCACCTGGCTCTGGTTACTTTCCCTTGGTTCCAAAAGTTTGTTAAATAGCTTTCAAGTCCCCATCTACAGGGGTGCAGTGGGGGATAAGATGAGTGTGTGGGGCCAGAGCTAGTGTCAAGGTTGGTTGTCCTAAAAGAGTCTTAGCCCAACTGTTTTGCAAATCAGCACAAATCCACTTTGACTCTAAACTCTGAACTCTTAAGACAAAAAAATTCTCCAGATTAGAAATCTTCCCTCTGTGGCCTTCCATATTTGTGACAATTTCCTGTGTTTATCCCTAGAATCAGGATTTGTCCCTAGAGGGCCCTGCCCATGGCTGGGTACCAAATGTTGACGACTCTGATAGTATTTTCAGAAAATACACTTTGGGGCTCTCTCCTTTCCCTTGCTGTTGGGGTCCTGGTGGAATTTTGTTGAGAAGGGCTACATGGACACTTGACGTTCTGGAGGCTTCATAGAGCTAAGACAAGCACTCAGGAAGGCGTGTGCTAGCTCTCCTGTCGGACACCACTTCTGCACAGTTGGGCAGGTAGATGGACAGCACTCCCTCGAGTCAGTACTCCACACCCTCACCCACACTCCAAGGAACTGGTAAGCCCTGGAACTTTCATTACAGACCCAGAGGAGAAGAAATCTGCTCCTTACCTACCAAAAGGCTAGGCATTAGAAAATAGACTTTTCTAGAATCTGTGTTCTACACAGAAAATTCAAATAAACTATAAGAAATAATTTTAAACATCTCAACTCTAGCTTCATTCCCTTAATTTGAGGAATACTCAAACAGCTTCTGAGGTTCTTTCACTCCATGGAAGCAACACTAGCATGGAAGAAAAACCAAGGTTGGAAGAAAAAAGCCTTAGGTTCCCACAGCTTAAGCAAAGTAAATGTGTCACAGACACTGTCCCCAAACACAATATAAAATTGTGTCAGGTTTGGCCATAGCTGTGAACTACAGGAGCTGAATGGAAGCCAGGACAGAAACAAAGCAAAACTGTCCTTTCAAGTGAGTGCAGAAGTCCCCAGCAACACAGGGAGGCCTCCAGGATCTCTTAATTGTGTCCAGTCTGCACAGGCTATGCCACCTGCCGATGTTCCCCCAGCTGAGACCAGCCCTGAATGAACAATGCACGGGCTTTCTTTGTACATAAGTCTCCTCCAATCACTGGTACAGGTCCATTTCAACGGACCATGTCAAGGTGATTTTGTCCAAAAGGCAACTTGACAGTGATACACAGGTTTTCTCTGTAGCTTATTATCCATTAAAATGATTTAGAGGAAAAAGGAAAAATAAGGTGATTTGTAGTCAAGAGAAACCAATAATAAATAAGCATATTTTCAAAGGCCAGAGGGGGATAAACTACTAGAAAAAATTATAAGATTGTGGCATCTTTCCTCTCCTAGGTACCAGCTTGATGAAGTTGGCTCAGTTGCTTAACCCTAGGAACCTCCACTGCCACTAAGTAATGACTGTCTTGCCTAATTAAGAAGGCTATTCAGGAAGAATCTAAGGGAAATACAAAGTAAACAGTTGTTTTCAAGCAGCCCAGTATCGAGTTGCTTTCCTATTGTCAACTGGTTTTATTTAGGGAGGAACATGCCCATCTTTTGTGGAAGACTGTGTACTCTTAGGACAGCCATAGAGAGTTCTAGAAGGTCCTGGCATCCCCTCCTTCCTCTTATTTATTTATTTATTTAAATTTTTTTTTTAATTTTTGTAGTACTGGGCATTGAACCCAGGGCCTTGTGCTTGCGTGTTTTGCAAGTGGTGGACCACTGAGCTGCACCCCCAGCCCATTTTTTTTTTTTTTTTTTACTTTTCTGAGACAGGGTCTCACTAAATTACACAGACTGCCTCTGGTCTCCAATTTGCAATCCTCCTGCCTCTGCCTGCCAAGACACTGGGATTCAGGCATGTGCCACCGTGCCTGGCTCCATGCTTCCTCTTTCTTTGCAGTTAAGTCAACATGGGTATGTGACTCAGGTACACTGATTATCTAACCACGCCCTTCTCTGGAATGAGTAATAACCAGAAAGTTTGCAAACCGTCTTTCCAGATGAGGTTGTTCATCCAGTCTGCCCTGTGCTCTCCCTTGCAGATCCTCCACAGGCAGTTCTCCTGTTCCTTCATGATAAAAAACAAAAAAAGAAATCCCTTTTAGTTGCAATTAGCCAGGGTGAATTTCTGTAATTACCTACCAAGTAATCATTATTGATAGATTATTCTTCAAACTCTTGCAAAATATAAGACTAAATAAAAAGGAAGTAGTGATAATGCTGTTTTTGAAACATGATTATTTCCAAATACAACACTAGAACACATATTTTATTAAAAGTATTATGCCCATCTCAATTCAAACCACTATATTTAAACAATAAAGAATTTAATTAGTACAGAAGAATACAGGTCATCTATCACTACATATTTTGTAAGTTAATTTCAGGGTGATGACTAATATTAGAATTAAAATTTCAGGACCTATTTTGTTATAATAATTTGGAACTTGATTCTTCATCCTGGTTTTCTATAATCTTCATTCTTTTGTAGATTCTTTTATTTAAAAGACACATAGTGCACCATCCCAATATGAGGAATTAGACATTTGTCTTTTTAGCTTTCTAAATTATGCATTTAGCAAAGCACTGTAGATTCAAGCATGAGGATCACAGATATGTACCTTAGTAGAGACTTAAATATAATAGTTAACAGCTTTTAGTTTTGGCTTGCTGTTGGCTCTTTCAATCTTGTCAGTATTTTTTCCTATAAGATACCAAGTTTTTGAGATTTTTAAGTGATATTATTCTCATTTGGTGACTTCTTAAAGCTAAAAGTTTAGAAAAATCACATTTAGTTTATTGTCACTATATTCTTTGATTGGAAACATTATTCTCCAAAGTTAGCATAATGAGTGTTGTTGAGATCTCTTCCCTAGAACAAGAACTTATTTTCATTAAATATATTTCCCAGATCCAAACCAGCTACTATTGCTTTCACACAACTTCCTGGCCTTCAATATCTCTTTTAATCTACATTTTTATGTATACTTGCAGATCTATAAATCTATTTGTATCTTTCTCTATACTATATCCATGTCTCCAATCTAGCTATAGCTATATAGACAGTACCTACACAGCTATCACTATATAGCTATCTATGTTTATATCTACCCTTACAACTCTATCTGCCTCTCTGCTTATCTATCTCTTATCTATCCTAGATAACTGTCAAGTTCCTATTTGTACTCAATAGGGCTGGATGGATTTCAGCATAACATGTACAAGAGTCATTGCATATAGGCATGGGAAGTTGGGCATGCCATAAGAAGTCATCTTTTGGAGCAATTTTACAGAAGTATAAGGAGAATTGAAAATTGAGAGACAGGGGTCATAGAAGTTGACAGATGCTGATTTTCAATGGAGTTGATTCTCAGATGGGCCATATGTATGACATTATCCAGGATCATTAGTAGAAGGGATTTCTTTATTTAATGATGGTTAACAATGACTCATTCTATCAGGCATGTGGAGAAGCTAAGTAATAATTATAATTATCAGTATCTGATCACTTAAGATTCAGGAACTTCATTAAATATTTATGTGCCCTATGTCATTTAATTCTTAAAAGAAGCTTACATAGATTTCATTTTATACAACCAATAAAACCGAGTTTAGAAGGGGTAAGGAAAGGTATCTGTGGTGACAGAGACAGGAAGTGACAGGTTCTGGGTTCAAATATGGATGTTTTTGGTACCAAAGCTCAAGTTCACAACCGCTTACTGAGCTGTCTTGAATATCAGCAGCATTAACACTATTTGTATTTGCTTCATTACATTTCTTATTTTCCCCAGCCATTGCTATCACCTTCCCTCAGTGTGTATGGCATTCTTCCTCCCTCACCACTCCAAAATTAAGTGGACCTTTTTATCTTTCTTCATTCCAGAAGGAACTGTCACACTGTGTTACACAGAAGTTTTCATCCCTCAGTGATAAAACAATTGGTAGATAGGTATCACTAATCCCCAAGACCTCACTCACAGGTGAGGTGAGAACAGTTCAAGCAATCAGTTGTTCTTGGGTTCCATCCAGTCCGGTCATGTACAACAGTACAAACACTCTCTGACACTGTGCCATCCCTGGCACAGTGTCAGTGCTTCTCTGCTGTTCATACAGTTTTCCACAGCTGATGGTTTCAGGATTGCTTTGGGAGTAGGCTGCCTGATCCTTCTCCCATACACAATCAGATAACTAATATTTATTGAATGCCTACTATTTGCCCAATATACTACATACTGCATTATTTCATTTAATTTTCACCATGAATCTATATGTTAAATATTATAATCCTCATTTTACAGGCAAAGAAGTTGAGATTCAAAACAATTAAACAACTATTCTACATGATACATGTGTCTCTGGTGCCAGGGCTAACTTTCCATCTTACGACAGAGAAAAATATCATCAAATATCTTCCCTTAATTACCGAGTGGTCACACTGTAGGTAACATTACCTTCTCTATTTCATATAAATACTGTCATCACACAAATTTCTTAGTAGTTAAGAATGTAGATCTCTGATTAAATTGCCCTGATTTAATCTCAGCTTGACCACTTAGCTATATGATCTTAGGAAACTTACTAAACTTCTCTTGAGTTTCTCTCTGTATGAAATCGCATAATGATAAAATGTATTTTATAATGTGGTGATTAAATGAGGTAATATATAAAGCTTGGAAGTCTGCCAAGTACATGTTGTTGTTGTTGTTAGGTGCCATTGAGTCCAACTCATAGCAATTCTCAAATTCTCATAGGCTCTTCAATGGTTGATTTCAACATTGTTTCAGGAGTGGACTGCCACATCCTTCTACCAGTACAGTATATGTTAGTACTAAATCCTCAGTAAAGTTCAGGGAATGATATCTTCGTAACAAAGTCATTTTAAAACTAATATTGTATATGTAGTCCTTTATCCACTGACTTCTATACCAACATAAAATTTGCCATTTAGCTTGTTTCCTTTCAAAATGTTGTTAAGTATGACTCAGATTTAGCATTTAGATAGGTATATATTTACTTGCGTTTGAAACATGGCAATATTTTCTCCTTTAAAAGGGAATGCAAAAATAGGGTATGGAAAATATCACAAATATTTTAAAATTACTTATTTATCGGACAACTAACTTCTGCAAAATATTTTTAAAAGTCAGAAAACAAAAACATAACAAGGAGAAAATAATCATAGCAGAGAAAACATGATTAAGGACATGATTAGTATATAGAAAGATAGCCTTGGAAAATTTATTTTATCCACCGTTTCTTTCCTTCCTCCCTCCTTTTATTTCTTCCTTCCTTCCTGTCAAATAATTTCATAGTAAATCACTGTCTCTCCCATGTCATAGCCTAGTAAGGACAGCCCTGCCTAGTTGATGTAGGATGAGGAGCGAGGACTTTAGCCACTGGGTCACAAATCTTCATTTTATCCTGATCTATGAAACCTAATATTACTGGTCTTTACCTTATCTCTAGCTTTATCACTAGCAATTCTTTGCTTTGGACAGGATAAGTTAGTTTGTATTGCTTCAGCAAACAACTCCACTATTTTAGTGGATTATCCCAGAAGAGGTTTATGTCTTCTTCCCAGTTTCACTCTGGACTGGGGGAGTCCCCGACATCTGTTTTCCATTTGATGAATGAGTCATCTCAACACAAGATCTTTCACTTTCACTCCCACAAGGAAAGGGAGAGGCTGGAGAATCACAAATGGCTTTTCACTGCCTCACTGAGAAAGAACACACATTATTGTCATTGCATTTCATTGGACAGAAAAGTCAGGTGTCTTGGTCTTGCTGCAAGGGAAGTGAGAGATGTGGTCTCTGCACGCCAACAAGCAATGGAGGAAATGTTACTGGTGCGTATCACACCTGTGCTCCAGGTATGTTGCCCTTCTTTCTTCTTTTGAACACCAACCTCATTTCTGTCTTGGGACCTTCATACAAGCTCTTCTATAGTGCAGATAAGTTAGAGCATTTGGTGCACAGAGAACAGCCAGACCAAAAGCTCCAACCTAGGAAAAATGCTCTTTCCTGTACTTCTCACAAAGGTGGCCTCTGCTTGTCATTCTTGGTAAATGCCACCTCCACAGGGAGATCCTCCCAGTAGCAATCTGTCACTTGGCCCTTTAATTTAAAGCACAGTGTTTATGACTATTCAATGTTTTCTTGCTTTTTAAGGTTTATTTCCTATCCTCTTGCCCCCTGGGATAAAAGATCTATGAAACAAAATATTGAGCTTTATATTCTTTGGTAGCTGGGATTCTAACACCAGGCATGATCTTGTATATAATGAACAGTCAATAAATATTTCTTGAGAGGGATGAATAAACCACAATGACATGCAAACCTATGTCATTTCATACATGATGACCAAAGTTTACATGGCCAAACAATGAAATCCAACCTCCTATTCAAAATTGGAATTCTCTGTACACTATTTTAGGTGGTAGAACATGCACAAGTGAATACTTCTGGAAGGTGGGAAACTCACTACCTCACCTTGAGGGGAGCATAACTGTATTTATTGAGTGTGCACTGGTCTACAAACATTGCATTATGATATATCACCTTAACAACACTAGGTTATGAATATAACTGTTATCATCATTTTGAACATAAAGAACCAGTGACTCAGAGAAATTTAGTAATTTGCCCCAGGTCACACAATTAGTGGTTTGAATCTCATTACGCTGTTACACAAAATGATCTACTATTTTTCAAAACACAACTTAATTCAATTTTTTGTATATCTATAGTCTGTAGCCATAGCACCTGGGTATCTCATCCCACCTGATCTCCAAAGTTAAGCAGGGTCAGCCTGGTTAGTCCTTGAATAGGAGACTGCCTGGGTATACTAGGTGCTGCAGGCTAGGGAGAAGGACCTGGCAACCCACCCCTGAGACAATCCACCATTGATAATCCTATGAATAGCAGAGAAGCACTGACAATGGTGCCAGGCATCACACAGTGTTGAGGAGTGTCTTTTTCTGTTGTACATAGGGTAGCTATGAGTTGGACCAGACTCTATGGCACCTAAGAACAACAACAACAATACTTTGTCTTCTAGGGCTGGGGTTTCGCTCAGTTGGGAGAGTGTGGCTCCATACCCTCTGAGGACCTAGGCTGGATCCCCGCATCACAAAAGTGGGAGAAGGGCATGACAGCCCACTCCCAGAACAATCCCCCCCCCAAAAAAAAAACAAGCTGTCATTGAAAACTGTATGAAAGGTCACTAAGAGTTGGACCTGACTCAAGGGCACCTAACAACAATAACAATAGTTGTCAGGAGGATCCTTCTTCCTTTAGTTTGAGTAAAATAATGCCTTACTGTAACTTCCATCATGAATATTCTTTTTAGAGCCACTCACAACTTCATCTTTCATCTCTTTCATCTGAGAGTTGCTATATTAGAAGAAAATCTTCAATACTATGACAATATTTCCAGACCATTATCTGATATGGCTGCCAACTTTTTGATGCATAGGGACTTGCTCACTTCCCTTTCAAAATGTTTTACCTGGTTGTGAAAAGACTTTCTCCATGTGATCTGACAAGTAGGGTATATGATGGACTTGTTATTATTACTAGCACAAGAGCTTCCACCTTTACAGTGTATTTGTTTTAGCTCATTTAGCAAATAAGTCTTTCTAACAAGTTCTATGGTACTTCATCTAAAATCCTGCAGCTTATTAAATATAATTGGTTCTTGCATACTCTATTATTATAATTATTTTGCTTAGATCGCCCTATATATTTATCCTTTTTAAACACAATGGAGAAAAGAACAAAGCAGACAACAAAGATTTACCTAGTTGACTTTTAAGAAAGGCTCTACCTCCTACTTTGAACACCAAAGATCATCTGCCCAAAATAAGTTTTCTTCTATAATCAAATGAAAGGAAAGGTATCTGTCCCCTTGGAGGCACGCTGAATTCACACGACCAAGAAAATTTTGTTTATGTGCTGGCTGATCTTTTTGAGTAGGTTCATCTAAGATCCAATCTCATTTTTTGTTAAGTAAGTATGTTTGTTAAATATGCTTATTTACATAGCATATAATTAAAAGCATAAAAATAGTTTATGCTATTAGAGTAGGAAAATGAAAAGGCATCTGAAAAGCTTATCATTATATTGGGCTAGATAAATAGCAATGCTTGTAATTTGAAGTTTTATTATTAATGAAGGGACACAATACATAAAGCACTATTAAAAATCAAGAAGAAAATGATAGCCATCCAAAGATTTTAAAAGGTTAAGATTAAGAAGCTATTCACGTACACATAAAATGCATATGTATCTATATCTTTCTCCATATATACATACACACATATACATGTGTATATATATGTGTGTGTATATGTATGTGTATATGTGTATATAATATGTGTGTATATGAGCATACGTGTGTGTGTGTGTGTGTGTGTGTGTGTGTGTGTGTGTGTGTGTGGCTAGGGTTTATCTCATTTCGTTGGTAGAAAGCTGCTCCATGCTCTCTGAGGCCCTGGCTTTGATTCCCAGCACTGCAAAAATGGGAGAAGGTTGTGGAGGCCACTCTCAAAACAATCCTGAAGTAATTAGCAGTTGAAAACCTATGAGGGTTGCTATGATTCAGACCTACTGTAAGGTACCCAACAAAGACAACAAAGTGTGACATGGGTCTAGGGTCTTTGTTTTGTAAATGGCTTGAGGACTTGGGTAGGTTGTGGAATCCATTTGAAAATATCCTTCCAATGTCCTCAGAGATCCATGTGGCTTCTTTATCATAGCAGAACAACAGGAGCCATTTTGCATCCCCTTTTCCTCCATATTACCTGCAAATCCCTAAGCCAGTCACCTAGCAAAAGTACTTATTAGAATTTTTTGTTGCAAGTAGAAAATACAATGTATTCTTTACTTAAAAAGGTAACTTAAGGGGAAGCAGCCTGTATAATTTGCCAAGACTTTGACTCAAATTAAAAAACAAAAAATAAAAAATAAAAAATGGAATGTGATTGCAACCCAGTGGTAGAGCACTTGCAAAGTACGTGCAAGGTCATGGATTCAATCCCCAAGTACTGGGGGAAAAAAGATAATTTAATATTTCACCTTATTCAAAAGATATCAGGGTGGATTTAGTAGCTTATCTTACTAAATGTATTACTAATTTCCTACCTCAACCTGCAGCCATAGCACTGTGGCATCTGATCTCAGAAGCTAAGCAGGGTTGGGCCTTGTTAGTACTTGGATGAGAGACCACCTGGGAACATCAGGTGCCGTAGGCTTGGGGGAAGAACCCGGCAACCCACTCCCAAAACACAGCCACTGAAAACCCTATGAATAGCAGAGAAGCACAATAGTGTTTCATCTGTTGTACACAGAGTCGCTATGAGTTGATACTGACTGGACCACACCTTACAACAATGTTGTTGTTGTTGTTAGGTGCCTTCGAGTCAGTATCCGACTCATAGCGACCCTCCCAGGGTTTTCAATGGCTGACTGTTTCGGGATTGCCTTGGGAGTGGATTGCCAGGTCCTGCTCCCATTTTTGCGGTGCTGGGGATTGAACTCAGGACCTCAGAGACTACAGCGCAGCACTCTACCAACTGAGCTAAATCCCAGCCCCGTTACAACAATAGTCTCCTACCTTACTAAGAAAAAGAGACATGGCCTAATTCAGGTCTGAAGCAAGTTCATCAGAACCAAGTTCTCTCTGTGTCCTTCCCCGCCATGTTTTCTTCTGTGTTAGCTTTCCTTCCTGGCAAAGTGTGAGGTAGAAGGGAACAAAGAATTCCCAGCTAACCATGTTGTTGTTGTTAGGTGCCATGGAGTCGGTATCCGACTCAGGGTTTTCAGTGGCTGACTGTTTCGGGATTGCCTTGGGAGTGGATTGCTAGGGTTTTCAATGGCTGACTGTTTCGGGATTGCCTTGGGAGTGGATTGCTAGGCCCTTCTCCCATTTTTGCAGTGTTGGGAATTGAACTCAGGACCTCAGAGACTGCAGCACAGCGCTCTACCAACTGAGCTAAATCTCAACCCCAGCTAACCATAGGCTCATTCAAACCTTTACCTCTCCACCATCTCCCTGGCCCCAGCTGTAATTTTCTCTATGGTGTGCATTAGCATTGGTCTTCTAAATTCTTCAATGGCTCTTCTTTTTTTCCTTTTACTAGAGCACAGGCTCCCTGACAGTATCATTTTGTTTTTGTTTTTGTTTTTTCACTGTCAAATCTCCAACACTCAAAACTGTGCATTATTACATGTATTAAATGTTCATAAAAGACATGTTGAATACAGAAATTAATAAATGACTAATAGGCTAAGAGCAAGCTAGAAAGCAAGGAAAAAGGTAATATCAAGGAACTTTGCTCAGTGAGAGCTTTCTGAGAGAAACATCTGAGTCCCCGGGAGAGCGTCCTCAGACTCTATGGGCAACGCTCAGCAATGGCAATAAAGTAAATGGGAAGCCATAGGTGGAATAGAAAAAATAGTATTTCTGCTTCAGAACCCCATGGGGAAGTGACAAAAATTCAAACACCTCCACTCTACCTAAAATCTGCAAGGAGGCCCAGGAATACGCATTTCTTATGCTCACCAGTGATTTAAGCAGACTGTGGCAATCCACTCCCAAGGCAATCCCGAAACAGTCTGCCATTGAAAACCCTATGAGGGTCGCTAAGAGTTGGATACCTACTCGACGGCACCTAACAACAACAACAAGTGTTATATTAATCACTGAAGGACTGCAGTTCCTATAGACAGACCCTAGAAATATAAACAATTTGAGAAAGGTGTATGATCTCATCTTTGCCCTCAGCAGGAAAGAAAGGTAGATAATCTTTTCCTCAGGATGCGGATCTTTCACAAATCATTTCTTCAGTTGGTTTGCTTCAGATCCGTCTCTGTTATTGCAAGAAAGGGCAATATTGGTTGAGATGGTGAAAAGTAGGAAAATTAAATAAGTCTGTGGAAATTCAAATGGGTTTGTAGATACTCATGAGTGCTACTTACTTTAATCAAAGTACTTACCTTGACAATGGAAGATTAAATGTAACACTAATTGCGGAATTTTCCAATTATTCTTCCTCCTTGAGGAGAAACAGCAGATGGGTTTTTAGCCCTGACAAGATCAATTGTGTTCCAAACAAAGCTGTGTGGCTGATTACTCAAGGGAATCTATCATGGCTTTTCATTTGGCGTCTGAAAGTATTTCTGACTTTCTCCCAGTGTTTATTTTCTTTTTTTTTCTTTTTCCTTTTTTTTTATACAATTACCATCTTGTGACGAATAAACCATCCTAACAATCAGACTAGCTCAGGGACTTCACCTAACTGCCGAGGTGCACTTAGCTAAAGAATGCATTCTTAGCAATATCTCATTATTCACAAGTATCAATCTCTCCTTATGCATGTTTTACCTCCTCAAATGGAGGAGGACTTTAGAGTTGCAGGTTTAATAGGGGAAGAGAGAGGGATCTCTGTAAGTCTGTCTCCCACAATAGCACTTGGGGGAGAAATAACTTCATGAGATATGGAAAAAAAAAAAATATATATATATATATATATATATATATGTCACCATTATTCCAAAGTGTGCATTCTTTGTGTGTGTGTGTGTGTGTGTGTCTGTGTGTCTGTGTGTGTATACACACATACATGTTGTTGTTGTTAGGTGCCTTCGAGTCAGGTCTGACTCATAGGGACCCTATGTGTATAGTCAGTTTGCTAGACTGTGCGGCCTGCATGTAGCTGTGATATACGTACGTACATATATATCACATAAGTACAACACACACATTTATGCAAATGCTCTTGATCTATATGTGATCTACAACTAATTTTAAAATAATACTAAGTCTGGCTCTGTGTCGCATGCCTGTAATCTCAGCCACTTGGGAGGCTGAGGCAGAGGACTGTGAGTTACAGGCCACAGGCAGCCTGTGCAACATAACAAGACCCTTTCTCAGTGCTCAATTGGCAGCACATATACAAAAATTGGAATGATACAGAGAAGATTAGCACAGCCCTGTGCAAGGTTGACGTGCAAACTCGTGAAGCATTCTCTATTTTTGTTTTTAAAAATGACCCTTTCTCAAAACAAAAAATAAAAAATAAAGAGGACCTAAGGATGCAGCTCAGTAGAAGAGTACTTGCCTAGCATGTGTGAAACCCTGGGTTCAACCTCCTGCTACCTCGAATAATAATAATAATAATAATAATAATAATAATAATAATACTTAAAGTGAGATAAAGTGCCAATGTCAGCAGTGCTGAGTCTCCTGCCACTTGAAGTTGCAGTGAGCCGAAGATGGGAGGCATTCGTCTTTTGTGTACTCTGCCTGGTTTCAATCTCGCATCCTTCTCTTGGTAAGAATATGGCAATAATGTCCTAATTCTTACAAATAAGTTGATTCTAATGTTCATGGGTAAAGTCATTTGTTTTTGTCTCTAATGCAAGTTGCCTACTTCATAGGGTGCTCAGGCAAAGAAATGAGAAGTTGTTCTAGCACTGAAGGAAAAACTGGGTGTGCTGGATATTCCTAGGTCAATTTTCACAGATAATTTTTTTGCATAAGATGTTTCTGTTGTCTGCTAGATAGAATCTAACCATCTGTTCTGTCTCTCTCTTTCTCTCTCATACACACACTCCTGCAAGACTCAATATCAACTGTGCCCTTCAGTTCCAGTTTTCAAAGTAAATCATCTTTAACAATATTCACAAGGAATATTACACACTCATAACTGAATTTGGGGTTTAACTCAGCTGGTAGAGTGCTGCTCTGCATTTTCTGAGGGCCACGGTTTGATTCCCAGGACAGCAAAAGTGGGAGAAGGATGTGGCAATCCACTCCTGAAGCAATCCTGAAACAATCAGCCACTGAAAAGTCTATGAGGGTCACTATGAGTCAGACACAACTCATTGACACCCAACAACAACAACAACAAGCACAACTGGGGAAGCTGAGGGCTAAACTCAACCACACATGGTTATGAACATACAGAAAGGAATTGCAACCTGGAAGAAAAGATCAGGAAGAGATACTTGTTATCATTTCAACTTTCACCATCTTCAACTCTGGCCATTTACTAAGTTCTAATGCATAAATGTGCCAACAAAAGCTAGTTTTACTTCCCAAATCAGAGGCACGCTAGAGGATGGTGACCATAGATTCACTTTTCTCAAGACCAGAAAGCCAACTGAACCTGTAGTTGCTGAGAGAGGATCCTTGGAGGAGGTCTCTTCAATGGACCGTTAAAGGGAGCCAGGCCATGTTCTGACCTCTTGATGATTATTATTCAGAGGAACAATCTTGTTTAGATTCACAGCAGAACCACTCACTGTTTTCATTATAATCACTAATAAAAAATTATTCTGGCACACATATTGACCTTTCTTGAAAAGAAAAGAAGCTTCTGGTTGTCTTTCAAGGACATCAGGGCTCTGATACAATCTAAGAAAGAAAGACACTTTTCACACTTGCCCTTAATTTGCTAGGAGAAAATAAGAGAATCATATGAAATGTTTTAGAGCCTTTTCAGCTTTCTGTTGAATGCTGTGGTAAATGGAGATGTTATTCTGCTGAAAGACCTCTGCAGTTTTAACCCACTCCAAGTTCATCCTGCCTCCTAGCAGTTGCCCATATAACAATATCTGCTGGGATGTGCAGGTGGCCAGTATTCTTCTGCTATCTAACTGCTACCTGTATCACAGCTAGAGCCTTTGAAAAGGCTCAAGTCCACCTTGCTTTGATTCCTATGGTTCAACAAAGCCAATAAGTCATCTTTCTTGGTTGCATTCAGAATAGTCTCTACCTCTTACTCAGTAATTACTAAGACGTTTGTGACTATCTTCTTACTCTTGGCATCAAACATTCTCATAAATTAGCTTTTACGATAGGCTCTTAAATGTTCTACTTGGCCTGGGGTCCAATTGGGGTCCAATTCCCCTGCTTAGGGCCTTTTACCAAACTTGACATCATCACATTGCAAGAATTCTCAGATAGAAAGAGCTCCAAGTGAGCAGTAGGTGTGAACTGAAGGAAGCAGCTAATTCATCTCATTGAGGAATTCCCTTTAGCTTTTCCCTGATATCATTAATCCAGAACTGACCTTCAGAGAAAAAACATATACATTTTTAAAAAGAGGAAGGTTCTTTCATGTAAGCTGTTTTGTATTATTCTGAAATGAGCAGGGGAAGTGTGTTGTTGAAAGATTGATTAATAAAATAAGCATGACTTTCTGTTTTTAAGGAAATCACACTATCTCTAACCTAATTTTTTGGGAGCATATAAGACATCTCATGGATTCTAAAAGGAGTCTCCAAAATCTGAGTGATGGCTAAGCACAGAGTTAAAGTCATCCTCTTCCTGCAGAGCAACTAGAGAGATGAAGAAATAAACACAGCCATGTCAGGGCTATGTAAATTGACCCAGTACCATACAACTGTCAGATGAGTGTTTATTCTTGAAAATCTGCTGAACTCTGGATAAGAAGACTGGGAATCCATGGTAGGCTGGGTGGCCCTGCTCCCATCCTACCAAAGCTTGGTGGCCATGAAGGTTTTGCCAGGAAGGAGTGGGCTGTGGGAAATGGAGATGTGTCTGACCTGGCTGAATGAGTCACTTTATTGGAGCAATGGATGAAGGACGGCCATATCCAGCATCTTGTTGGTGGAAGTGACTATCTAGGGGTGGGTCAAGTGAGAAGCGTGGATGAATACACCAGGTGATGTTGCACATTGAGGCAGCACATCACAGACTGAGGCTGAACACTCACACTGGAGAATTTAGACGTGGCCCAAGCCAGCAATACATTTCTATTTGGACCCAAGGGTGCAAACATTTGCATAACAGAAAAATCTAGGATAGAATTTAGAACTTTCTGGACATTGACTGGGTATCCTTCCAACAAACATTCTCTGTAAGCAGCAAGAAGCTCACTGATTGACTGAAAGTGATGAGCACTAACTTCTGTTCAATCACTGTTGTTGTTAGGTGTCATAGAATCATGTCCAACCTTAGCAACCCTATACCTTAGCAACCCTATGTACAACAGAATGAAACACTTAACTACTTACTGTGTCATGCACAAGATTTTCTTATGGTTTTACTTTATTTTTATTTTTATTTTTTTTGTGTGTGTGGTACTGGGGGTTGAACCCAGGGCCTCTCGCTTGCATGCTTTGCAAGTGCTGGACCGCTGAGTTGCACTCCCAGCCCATTTTTTAATTTTTTTATTATTTGAGACAGGGTCTCACTAAGTTATGCAGACTACCTCTGATCTAGAACTTGCGATCCTCCTGCCTCTGCCTCCCAAGCTGCTGGGATTATAGGCGTGTGCCACTGCACCCAACAAAAGATCTTTCTATGTTAAAGCCCATTGTTATAGCCACTGTGTTTCTTTTGATTTTGAGTCATGCCAGATCAGCAAAAGGAAGTCCCAGGGACTTTATTCCATTCTCACCAATTAAGGTGGACTCTACTTTGAGGAGGCAACTCTTCCCCAGTCATCTCTTGAATGCCTGTTTCAGCCTAGAGGGCTCATTCTCTGGCACTGTATTTGACAATACTTTTCTGCTATTCATAGGGTTTTCAATGGCTAGATGTTTCAGGAGTGGGCTGCTGAGTCCTTCTCCCTAGTCTGTCTTTCTGGAAGCTTAGCTGAAACCTGTCCATCATGGGTGCCCCTGCTGGTACCTGAAATACCAGTGGCATAGCTTTCAGTATCACAGCAACATGTGGCCCCCACAGCACAACAAGCTGACAGACACGTGGGAGGTGTTCAGTCATTAGCTTGACCCTTAGGGAGTTTATGTGGAAACATAAAAGCAGAATGAAGAACTCAGAAAAGAATGAGGAAACAGAGCAACAGCTACACATTATAAAAAGATAGTTTTCACAGATCCACCCCAGTAAACCATGTGGATGGGAAGAGAGTGGGGCTGACGATGATTTTAATAGAGCTTGTTTCTAGGCCCAGGTCCCCGGGACAGTCCACAAGTGTACTGCCACGGTGCACAAAGGAAATCTAGCATCAAAAGTCAGGAGTCCATGGGAAACTGGTCCAATAAAATGTCACAATTCTTTTCTCACTCTGTGTAGCAAGGTGAAGATTCAGACCAGGATTCCTTTGACTGAAGGAGAGGCCACCCGCCTGGAAAGAAGGACCCTACAATATCATGCACTAATGATTGTTCCAGTCACCCCCAAAAGGCATTTGTGGGTGGCTTCTCGGTAAACATACAGGGCAGGGAGTGGTGTGCCCACGTATATAAGGGCTCTTGGAACTGTCTCAGCTGAAATTACTGGCCTTTTCCAAGATCACTCCCCATTCTTGGAACAGCCTCATGCAACAACTGGGAAATATAAAACCCACCACCTCCTTCCAGCTCAGGATACCACTTGAAAGCCACTCAAGTGTCACCATTCCCCATAGGTTGTCTGGGGCCTTCCTGGTGTCTGCATCATAGCTCATCATGTTCCTCTGCCCAGTCTGGCTTTCTCCCACTTTTTCCCCTAGAATACTCTGTAGTATATGTCCTGTGCTAATCTCCATCTCTGAATCGCAGTCCAGGAACTCAAGCTGAGATCATACACTCCAAAAATGCTTTGGGAACTGCAGTAAACTATATATTTGTGAATTATTATATTTCTGAGTGGAGTTGTTTTATGTTGTTTTCTTAGCCACCTATTAAAAATCTATCATAAACATGAAAACAGCTGTTAGGAAGTCTTTAGTATCTTACTACATAAGAAATCCTTCTCAAGGTAAACAGAACCATGGCACAGACTATTTTTTAAAACCCAGAAGTGAAAGAATAGCCATCCATTGTGCATCTCATTAACATTTCATGTGAAAAATTAATGCTCAAATACCCCATGTCTTTATAGCAGCTATAAACAAGGCCATGTAGACCCCCAAATGGTTTTCCTTGGTGATTAACTGAATATTTACACCCTGCTAATCATTCAGGCTTATCCATTATGATACCTAAGGCCTTTTCTCTTTTACAGTTTTAGTAAAAATGCAATATAAAAATAAATGAAATAAGCTAGGATGTCATTTACTTTCACATGTTAACTGATTCAGTGATCAGAAAAAATAAAACTAGTCAATGTTCTGTTCCCCCAAGATTTAGCGTGTGTGAGTGTCTCTCACAATATGCCTTTGACAAGAACATCCCAGATTCTTCATTGGGCGACAAGACAAAAGGTTTTTTAGAAAAGCTCTTTTCCTTGGAGGCATATAGGCTGTGTTCTACACTTACATATAAAAACGGCAATGTTCCTTAAACTGTAGATATACAGGAATAAAATGTCACTGACATCAAATTGTCCATGAATAGTTTCACTGTAAATGTTTAATGTTCATTGAATAAATTAATCATCTGGATGTGAATTTAGGAGAGTCAGCATCCCTGAGGAATATGGGTAGCCATACAATCGGGGCAACTACCTGTTGGCTGTGCCTGTGTACATTATACCCTGATCTTTCACTTGAAGAGGACACTTGCAGGTTAACTTAGGAGAAGACACAAGGGAAAGACTTTTACATTATCATGGATCTTTCAAATTGCAGAAAACTATTTTCAGGATTGGTAGATACAATTTTTGTTATCATCATTACCCACCTTTGCAGTGCATAGAGGATTCTGTTTTTATATTTGAGGACCAATTCTAGTTTTGATGCAAGTTGGTAACTTTGTATTTTATTTTTAAATTAATTTATTTTTTTGTTTTTTCACCTCTTTGTACCTCATGTCTCTTTCATCTTTTAGCCCAGAACACAGAGAATAACAGATTTAGGGAGATGGTTTGGGGAGATAGTTTTGGGAGGTCATGAGTGATAGGAATAACAGCTTTTATAAATCCCTTTCAGCCAGGTGGCCAGAAAACCTCAGGTCAAGGCCAGCTGTCCTGCAAATGCCAGCTGATGCCTCTTCTGCACTGCACTGTGCTGTCCCCTCAGTTTAGTCTAATATTTCAACCACAGCAACTATCCCAGTACCGAGTGTGAGCAACAGGGGTGGAAAGAGAGTAAGAAAGCAAGAAGCAAGGTGAGGATTGTTGTTGTTGTTAGGTGCCATTGAGTCAGTGTCCGACTCATAGTGACCCTACATACAACAGGGGAAACACTATTGTCAGTGCTTCTATGCTCTTCATAGGGTTTTCAATGGCTGATTGCTTTTTGGGAATGGGTGGCTGGGTCTTTCTCCCAAGCCTAGAGCACCTGGTGTTCCCAGGTCTCCCATCCAAGTACCAAGGCCCAACCCTGCTTAGCTTCCAAGATCTGACAGGATCAGATGCCACAGTGCTATGGCTACAGGCAAGGTGAGGATAGGGACACATAATTACCTGGGAGCAGACCATGGAAAAAGCAGTATCACCCAACCTTTATTTGCTAAACTAGGAGCAATGAAGTTCTTAGCTCATTCACATAATACTGTGAGGTAGGTCATATCGGGACCCCATGTTCCAGAAGAAATATTGAGGAACAGAAAGGCTAAGAATATTGCCCAACATTATAGATCGGTGAAAACTGAAGCCTAGCTTGAAACCCACAGTCTAACTCCATGGCTTATGCTCTTGACTAAGAAAAATTACACAAATTTTGGCTGTACTGCAGAGCAGTTGCTGAGCTTTCTAGAGTTTGTTAGAAAGAATAAAAAAGGTAAAAATTGACATCAGAAAGTCAGAGGATTTGAAGGCAACCAGAGAGGTGACCTCTCTATTTCTTTTTCCATCTTATTTTTCTAGATATATTCCAAATATGACAGCAGTATAATCCCAAAGTTAGAACATTTGATGCTACAGCAATATCTGTCCTTATCTCAAACCACTACATACTGAATGTCAGTGATCAGTGTCATTACCCTTAACTCAATGATCAGAGTGAATTTGATAACACCCAACTTTTAATTAAATATTTACTTTAAATCAGGCATTGTGCTAAACTCTTTCTCCACTGTCACAAATTTAATTCTGTATTCTTGCCTCTTAATCTTCTTATTCTTCTTTTCTCTGTATATGAGGAGGTTACTAAGGTTCACTTCCTGCAGGTGACACAGTCATTCTTCCTTTTACACCTTTCTTGTGTCTCTGTTCTGATTCTACCCTCTCTGTTGGGATCCCCTTTTGCCACCATGTGCTTCCCAAGGTCATCTCAAGGTTAGTCCAGCAGATATTAAGTTTGTTTTGCCAAAATTGAGCTTTTCTTCTCATTGTTCCTTCGAATGACTTCCAAATGACCATTGAGGTTACTTCCATCCTTTCCATGTGCCATCTGGATTATCTTTACATGGTTTCCAAAGTTATGCCCATGACAATGGGCTCTCAAGTCCCTCAGAGTCACACCTCAGTCATCCTACCCATCACTGCTGCCTCTTCATCTTCTTCATTACCATCTTAGCTCAGACTTTAACAATTCCACAAACGGGCCTCGATTTTAACCTTTTAATAATTATTGTCAAATTAATCTTCCTAAAATTGAGCTTTTTTTCTCAATTTTTCCTTATATATCAGATAGTTTTATGCACAGTAAGATGAAGCTATAAATTCACCATCAATCTTAAATAGCTATGAAATTTCCAAACACTGCAACATTTGAATTCAACTCACCCTCGACCATTCATTCTTATTCTTCTCTCTATTATGTTTCATCAGATATTCTATACTCCAATAAAACTGAATCACAGTTCCCCAAGTAAGCCATCCCCTTTCCTTCTTCCATTATCTTGTTTGCAGTGATCCTTCCACCTGAAATGCACCTTTCCTTGCTGCAGACCTGCCATCTTCACCGGTCCCACTTAAATATCTTCCGTGAAATATTTCTAAATTGCCAAAGAACAGATTCTTACTCTGTCCTCAAAACTTATGCACTTTAATTGCTCTCATACAGTCCTGAGTAGACGTAATATGTATTCTATTTACTTTTGTGCATGTTTTATTTTTATACAAAACAGTATGAAATTCTATGGTCATAAATATCATGTCTTATAAATCTTTACCACTGCATCAGTCATGGTCCTTGGTTGGGGGACAAATATCATGTTCAGATTAAGAGAAGGTAGACCATCGGTGTGGAGGAAGGGGTGGGGGACATGACAAGGTAATGTGAGATGTGGATATGAGCAATGTACAATGATATGCATGCATAGAAATGTCATATTGAAACCCATTAAGTTGTATACTGATTTAAAAATTACTAATAAAAATATGGCTAAATGCATAAATAAATAAAAAGGGAAGATGTAAAAGTGTGGACCTAGAGGGTCTAGAGAAACCACAGGGAAGATATCATGCTCCGGCCAAGAGCAGCAAAGCCATTATCACCTCCAGGTTTTAGGAAGCAAGGGAAAGGACTCGTCCTAGAGGGATTGAGCTGTGGGGTGAGGGCAGCCTTCAGGGGTGTTGTAACTTTTAACACACAGTCCATGTAGCCGGAGACATCCCATATGTAGGATCCAGGTGCAGTCAGTGTCACACCTTCCCTTTTCATCTGCAACCTGCTGCTGCTCTGCTTGGCCAAACACAGCCTGGAGCCAGAAATACAAGGAGCCTGTTGCCTTCAGGCCATTCTATGCTATCAGAAGTAATCACTACCACCGACCATTTACTAAATGTTGGGAGAATTGCAAATACAACTTGATGGTATCTTTAAACCTCAAAGCATTTAAAAAGATTTCTACATATTTTTAAGTTGTCAGGTCCAGCTGATATCCTTCACTAAGTGTAACTGCACTCTGCCTAGTGCAGTGATAAAGGAATGGACTTGTTCTTTCTTGTACCAGTGGGTGTACTGTCATGATCTTTCTCGAGAAGGAAAGATTTCTCAGTATTGAACTAAAGTTGACAGGGAGATTGTTTTTTCTCTCAAGCTTTATTCAAGTATAGTTAATAATTAAAAATTATATGAATTAATATAGCCATCATAGAAATAGTATGGGAGCCCCTTGAAAATTAAAAAAAAAAGATCTATTTTTGGATCTAGAAATTCTACTGCTGAATATGTATCCAGATGAAATCAAATCAGTATCTCAAAGAATTGTTTGAACTTCCATATTCACATCAACATTATTTATAATAGCTGAGGTTATTTTAAAATGTAGATTTAAAACATGAGAATTTTCTGGGTGAAAAGGCCAGTGAAAAACCACCTGCCTGGTTACTAAGTTTCACACATCTCTTGCCAGAAATTATAAAAAGTCAAGATGTATTTTCCTTTTAAACTCACTATTTACTCTGAACTTTCACTCAGATTGTCTATTTTTATAAACCCCTAAATGTGAAAGTCAAAGAAAAAGAAATGTACAAGTTACAAGGGATTCAGTTCATTATTCTGTGAAGAGTTATTATTAAGCTACTAATACTATGAGTCTTGTATGCATTTCTCTGTTGAGATGCTATGCTTTTCAAATAAAGGAAAACACTATCATCACACAAAAAATGAAACCACAAACTTAATATGCTGTAAACATACTATATATTATGTTACTTATATGTTACATCTATAAACATATATTATGTTACATACATATGTTTGTTGTTGTTGTTGTTAGGTGCCATCAAGCTGGTATCCGACTCATAGTGACCCTACGTACAACAGGCAAAATACTGTAGTCAGTGTTTCTCTGCTGTTCATAGGGTTTTCAATGGCAGATTGGTTTTTTTTTTGGGGGGGTGGGGGCAGTGGATTGCCAGGTCCTTCTCCGACACCTACAGCACCTGGTGTTCCCAGGCGGTCTCCCATCCAAGTACTAACCAGGCCCGACCCTGCTTAGCTTCCGAGAACTGACAAGGATCAGAGGCCACAGTGCTGCAGCTGCAGGCTACATATATTTACATATATGTAAATGAATATAAACTAATTATATATTTCTATAAACTGAGTCACAAAGTAACTAAAATACTTCTGTGACGAATACGTGACATAATAAACTATCAAAATGAAATAAACTATTTTATGTGATTACAACTATAATGTGGGCTGATCATTTTTCTAGTCACCAGAGTTTGATTTCAGTTATGACCCCATGAATTTATTTTTTCTCTTATTTTTCCTTTGAATGATATTGATGTCAACAGTTATCATTGCCAACAGTTACTAATATGTTCTTATAAATAAAAAAGCAATAAAGCCCACTTGATCCAATCATGTAATTGGTGCTAGATATGGAGTAAAATTTATGATAGGAGTCATGGTTAATACAGCAGCATAAAACTAGAGGCAGTAGAGACTGTAGAAAATTGTCATGCACCCATTACTTTAAAGCACTGTCTCTCCTGATTGTTAATTATGGCTCCAATGTGAATAGTTTGCAAGCAAGAGAGCAAGAAAGCCTATCAATTCAGTATTTAAGTATCAATATTAATTACCTGTTTGAAGAAATGTGTGATTGTACAAATTGCTCAATGATGATTACAAAGGAGTTTGCATTTGCAAACAAATGCCTGTGCAATTTGCCTGGTAAGTACCACTTACAGAATTAGAAAAAGCATAGCCCCTAAACCAACAAGTAATTCATGCAGTGATTCCTATTCTCATGTTGGAAGTGTTCTCCACTGTGACTGTGTCCACCTCCTCAGACCTCATTGCTTAAATCCTCCAAATCTGCTCACTTGAATATGGTCTTGGTGTTTCTCTTCATATGTATGACCAACACTATTCCTTGAGGTTTTACCTAAAAGTTGCTCCCTTCAAATTTTACATAGAGTCTCTCACTTGGCCCCATTTGGGCCAGAAATGATTGCTCCAACTATTTGCTCCCTTGTGCTGCAACCCTCTTAAGGTATTTGTTTTTACTCCCTCTATCCAACTGATATCTGGCCATTCTCTTTCAAATTTTTTACTGTGTGCCTTGTATCTCAAAGATCACTATGACCTCTTTATATCGTCATCCACCACCTCTGCATTTAAAAATCCAAAGGCCAGTTTTCAGTCTTCATCTCACATAACCTCTCAGCAGTGCTTGACCCAGTTGACTTCTTCTCCTCTGTGACACCGTGTTCACCTCATGTCTGAAACCCTGCACTCCAGAGTTTTCTGTCCCACCAGTTGCTCCCTCTGAGACTCTTGCCAGTTGTTCCTCTTCTCCCCATAACTTCCTGTGCCAGTGCCCCCGATCTCCATGAGTAGCTCTTTTCTCTCCCTATGCTTTCCCTTAGGAACCTCAACCAGCTTCATTATCCCATTTATTTCTCCCGACTTTCAAATTTATATCCCGTGAAAACTCTGGACATCAATTGCATGCTTGACATTTTGATATCTAACAGACAAGTGGAAGTTAACATGTCCAAATCAAAACTCATGATCTATTCCCACCTCTCCATAATCTTCTCCATGCACAGTTTTTGTCATACTAGCTGACAGATAGCACTGTTCCAGATAATAGGCCAAGAACTTTGAAAATGTCCTTGATTTGTCTTTCTCTGTCTCAATCTCACATCTTACATTGTATCTGCCAGGAAATTCTGTTGATTCTGCCTTGTAATTATTCCCAGAACCTGACTTCATCTCACCATCTCCATTACTGGCACTCTGTCAGAGTTGCCATGCCTTTTACATGGATTGCTACAATAGCCGTTGTTGTTGTTATGTGCCATTGAGTTGGGTCAACTCATAGCAACCCTATGTACAACAGAAGAAAACACTCCCTAACACTGTGCCATGCCCAGCACTATGTCAGTGCTTCTCTGCTATTCAAACAGTTTTCAATGGTGGATTATTTCTGGAGTGGATTGCCAGGTTCTTCTCCCTTGCTTGCAGCACCTGGTATTCCCAGGGGGCCTCCTATCCAAGGACAACCACGCCTGATCTTGCTTAGCTTCCGAGATCAGGTGAGATTGGATGTCAAGTGCTGTGGCTGCAGACCAAAAGCCACAGAATCATTTAAAATATGACCAAGTCCATGTCACTCCTGTGTTCAAACTTGCAGGAGTCAGCCTCACTCAGAGCTAAAGACTAAATCCTTCCAATGACCAACCTGGATTCTGACTGCTTCTTTGTCTCCTCCATTCTCTTGCCTTTTGGTCTTTTGCTTTCATCCAGTCTGACCTCCATACTGCTTCTCAAATATACTAGAAACATGGCACTGCAGGACTTTTGCACTGGCTGTTCCCTTTACTTCAATAAATGCTCCTCCTCTACAGAGCTACCTGGCTAGCTTCACCTCTTTCATGTTGTTGCTAAAATGCCATTTTCTTGACTTGAAGTCCAAACTGATTGGCAAATCTAAAATTTGTCTCCACTCATTTTTCCCTGTTATACCATTATACTTTTCAATCTCCAGTAAACAATACTAATTTATTATGTCTCTTCTGTATGTTTTTAGACCTGTTTAAATACAAACTCCATTTGGGCAGGAGTCTTTGCAATTTTTATTTAATTGTACATCATTAGCCACTGAAACTATGTCCAAAACAAGGCAAGTCCTCAATTAATATATGTTGTATGAATTAAGTACAATAAAACAAGTCTTTTTGTTACTTGATCTGTCTGTCCTTCAAAGGCATTGAACTTAATTGACCATTCTGCTTATATGTTATTCAAAAGAGTAGGAATAGATTGTCTAAATATTTTAGTAATTTTACAATAGCTTATGCAAGTATTTCATGATGTTAGAGTTATTTAATGATATAATATATTTTTTAAATATTGAGGAACTCACAATGTAAATAGGTTAGTAATTTGCTGAAAGCCAAAAGTGTTATAAGACATGAAACTAAATCTGCCTCCATAAACCCAATTCATTGCTTTTCAAACATTCTATGGTGAAAGATGATTTCTGTTAAATTCCAAACTTATCACAGAATGATAATTTTATAAAGTATAATAAAAACAAATTACCAGAAAAATAAAAATTTGAAAAGGCACCAACAATACGGACTCCATTTATTTCCTATTGCATTCAATAGAACTGTCAAATTGGTATAAACATTCCTAAACACTTAGTGTAAATTTCTGTGTTTATATTGTTATGGAGAATGAAGCATTGACAGACTAATGCAGGCTGTAGAACCACGCTTGTTGGAGCAGCACCCTAAGCTATGATGCATCTCCAGCCTTTTCTTTCTGGATTCTGGCCAGGAGGCTTCAAATTCTATGCAGGTGAACACTGTCATGGCTTTATTGTCATCATCCTGTCCACATTAAATATGAGGTACTCTGATCTAAATCAGGAAGAGAGGTTGCAGAAAATAGAGGATAAGGCTCCAACGGCAGCTTTATACAAATTTGCTCCCCAGGGAAAAAAGTAAGTTCCTCCAGATGACTTCTATTAAACTGACCTAGCCCCGTCTAAAAAAGTCCACCTGCAGAATGAGATGACAATGTGCATGTGAGTCTGTGGACAGACAAGACAGTAAGAGGACAGGGAACGTTCTACCTTCTTGGTCATTTCTTTCGTCAAGATGCTTAAAAAACTTGCAGCAGCTGCAGTTGAAGCAGCCGTATGGTTGCTGTCAGCTTTGCAATTGCGAGCGTGCGCATTTCATTCAGCCAGGACATCCGACCGTCATCCCGGAAGTGGTTGTGCAATCTGTGTTTAATCAAATTCATTGAGTTTTCACAGCATTATAAGCAGTTCATTTCTGTCATTTTCCCCCTCTCCCCGCCCCAATGACTCTTTTCCTCAGTACCACTTACCCACTTAACATCTCCTGGCAATGGCTAGCGCCTGCCGTCTACCTCCATGATGCCAAAAGTAATAACTTTTGGTGCAGAGCATGAACATCATGTTATTATGTTTAATCTCTCCTCTGTGTGTTATCACTCAGCGTGACCACTCTTCTGGATTACAGAGAATTAGATGGCAAATAATATTGCTTCCATATTCTTTGCTTCTCCCTGATTCTGTGGTTTGCTGCCAACAACCAGCCACTGTCTGGACCCAAGGCAAACTATTTGCTATTGTTGCAATGTCTGGTGGCTGCTCAAGGCCTTGCTGAACTGGACTGTTTGGAATGTACAAGTAGCATTGTGGCTGTTGCTGAGCCTCTGTGAGTTTGTGAGATTTTCACCAGGAAACACCACCTAGATCATGGTTTATACAAGGTATCATTTTGATTCTCTCCACAGCAACAGGATATTTACTTTCCATTCCTAACTTGCAGAGCACAACCTCCTGATGATGCCAGGGTGAAATCCTGGACAGGTGAGCTATGGCTGATGACATTAAAAAGCCACCCAAGTCAGCAGAGGGTAAAAATAAATTATGATTCATATGTAACAAAGAAACACTACTTGCTTGATATAGAATTTCTATTTGTCAACTTGTAATGTAGGCATTGCATAAAGTTTCAGTTCCAGGAATTTTGGTTTCATAGGTAACCCTGAGTCTGTGACTTCTGATTCATTTATTTACTAGTCTGTCAATAGTTATTATGTCCCCGTTATATTTTTCTGTTTAGAATTTCAAAATGCCAAACTCAACATTTTTTAAAGACAGGTTCAATGAGAGATTAGGTACATATAGCTTGTGAAAAGGAATCATTCTGTGACAAATCAGATTTTCAACAAAACAAAGCAAATGAACAAACAAGCAAAAAAAAAAACTGGATTAAACAATGGTAATCATGCTTTCTTATGGCACTATTTTTCTAAGGTGACAAAGGACTAATGTGCATTAAGAATTCCCAAGTATAGAATTTAAAGCATCTCCCTGTCGATGTTTTGGTTCACAGAATTAGGTTCTTTCACATTTTTCTACAGATTATGTTTTAGCCCTAATATTCCTCAGAATATATTTTTGTAACTGTATCTTTATGCTGTACTGCCCACTGAATGTCTATGCTATCTCTTTCTGAACTTTTCCCATCCTCCTCATGGTTAGGAACTATGGCCAGCATCGACCAATGGTTATAAGCAAATAAGCATCACATAATCGGTGTTACTTTTATAGGCTCCATGTTCTCTGTGATCATTCAAAGACAGAAGGTAAAATGCTGGGGTCCGAAGACAGGAAGGATCTGGATCGCCAAGTCAGCACTCGAAAAGCCTGACCTTTGAGAAGAACAGGACGAGCAGAATTTTCATGAGTAAGAAATGAACTCTTAGGGTTAAGCCACTGAGATTTTGAAGCACAGCAACACAACATCAGCCTCCTTAACTACAACATCTCCACTGAAACCACTGCAGCTGACTTTCTTTATCTGCTGCCTGGGAAGTATCCACATGAAGTATTGACCATGATTATCATTTGTGTTCAGATTTTACCAACCTCTCATTTCTTAATGAACATTTAGAGGAAAAAAAGTTAAAGGTGGAAGCCAAGTGTAGTCCCAGTACCTGGGAGGCTGAGGCAGGAGGATCTCGAGTTCATAGATAATGAGAGTTACATAGTGAGTTTGAGGCCAGCCTATGTCACATAGTGAGACTTTGTCCCAAAAAATCAGCAAAAAACAATCAAATAATAACAACAAAAAAACAAAAAGAAATGAACAAAGTTCAAAGTGGGAATAAAATCAATACAAGTGGTGTTTCTTACTGAAAGATTTCTAATAGATGCCGTATAAGAAAATGTGTGAGAACCTTGGATTGTCTCTGTGTCTGACAGAAAATCCTTTCTTTGACTCAGATAGGATATTGCTATTGTTAGCTGCCATCTTGTCAGGTCTGACTCATAGCAACATCAGCAAATAAAGTCCCAGAGGCTTTACTCCATTCCTGTTATTAAGGTTGACTCTACTTTGAGGATGCAACTCTTCCCCAGTCGTCTTTTGAGTGCCTTCCAGCCTGGGGTCTCATTTTCCAACAGTATAGTTGATAGTGTTTCTCTGCTATTCATAGGGTTTTTAGTGGCTAATTATTTCAGGAGTAGGTGAGTCATGTCCTTCTCCCTAGTCTGTCTTAGTCTAGAAGCTCAGTTGAAGCCTATGCACCATGGAAGACCCTACTGGTATCCAAGATACTGATGTCCTAGTTTTCAGTATCACAGCAACACGAAAACCTCCACAGTATGGCAAGCTGACAGACATGTAGGTGTCAGACAGGTTAGTTTCACATAATTTATGAGTCTGAGGAAAAATATAAATAGCTTTTTTTTTTCAAGGGAAGCCTTTAGTGCTACACAGATCTCCTGAAGAAGGAAGCCATTTTATTGGAAACTTAATTGTCTTCATGACAATATCACCAACATTTATTGTGTCCACTATGGGCAGAATATTCTCCAGAGCTCAATGAAAATTTACATAATTTTCCCCCAAGGACTTTATGGTCAAAAGCAGGACTGCTTAATACTCCCTCCCCTGCCCATCTCAGCTCATATGAAGAATGACATTCACTCAGGTGAGTGATGTATTTCCATGGTCAAGTGGAGGGCGATGTACCATTTCCAGTAAAATGCTGATCATTTGTAACTTTCCCTTCCACTCCAGAGAGCTAATTGGAATGCAAACAAGTAAGATGGGAGACATAGCCTTGCCCTGTTGCTTAAAGAAATACTTTGTATTCCTGTGTATTTTAATTTTATAAGTGAAAAATTATCCGGGACTGGTATAACAGTTGACCATTATGCAGTGATGATGATATTGGGGAACCCAAATACAAGACGAAAATATTACTAAGTTTCAAATATGGCTTGAATATGTCTTCCAGGGAGTCATATATTAATATTTTATGTCCAATGTGAGGAATTTAGTGAGTGGAAACAGCGCCTTTGAGAGGAGATTAGAAGTAGATAAAGTCATTCGGGTGGAAACCCCATGATCAAATATGGGGTGGCTTTGTAAGAAGAGAGAGAGGGCAGAGGATGCACAGACACATGTTCTTCCTGTTTCTCATTATATGATGTCCCTCACTGCCTTGGGATTCTCCCAGGAAGGGGGATACTACTAGATAGGAACCCTTGACTTTGGACCAGAACCATGATAAACACCCAAAATAAACCTCTTTTCTTGATAGTTACTCAATCTCAAATAGTTCATTATAGTAATAAAAAACTGGCTTATACAGACATAGATGTATAGTTGCTTTTTATGTCAACTTACTTACACCTTGTTATTGTTAGGGACTGTCAAGTCAGTGCCTGACTCATAGCGACCCTATGTAGAACACTATTGTTATTGCTTCTCTGCTATTCATAGGGTTTTCGATGGCTGATTGTTTTCTTTTGGGGAGGGATTGCTGGGTCCTTCTCCCAAGCTTACAGCTCCTGGTGTTCCCAGATGGTCTCCCATCCAGGTACTAACCAAGCCAGGCCCTGCTTAGCTTCCGAGATCTGACAGGATCAAATGCCACAGTGATACTGCTGCAGGCACCTACGCCTTAGTCCTAGTCCATACTGTATCTGTCTCACAGAAGAGCAAGAGCCTTGCACAAAGTTATGCAACTGTTAATTGGAAGAACTGAATTAAGTTATCTGCCAGGATGACTTCAGAGCTTATGCTGTTTTCAGGACACTACAAAATATTATAAAAACAATATTATAACATGTTCTCAAATACCATAAAATAGTATGGCTTAGTATTTATACTGAAGATCCCCTGAGTTTCCTTAGAATACATTAGTTTATTGCTAGGTCTTGGGAATTAAACTTTCGTCTTCTGAAGGGGCTCATAAGATCTAGCATAAAGCACTGTGCAACCTTAAGAATGTACTGTTCTTCTAGGAAACAGAGACTCACCTTTTTAATGACACTAGGGCAATGGCAGATAGAAAAGTTGCACACAGGTCATTCTTTCACTTGGTATCAGAGAAAGGCTCTGGAGTTAGATTTCTGGGATACAAAAAATGC
This sequence comes from Pedetes capensis, assembly GCA_007922755.1. Classification (NCBI taxonomy): domain Eukaryota; kingdom Metazoa; phylum Chordata; class Mammalia; order Rodentia; family Pedetidae; genus Pedetes; species Pedetes capensis. The sequence goes on along the minus strand of VMDO01009331.1, from coordinate 38,549 downwards.
CTCCCTCTTACTCAGCCTCCACTCTGGTTTCCATTAATTCATTCATCTGTAATTATCGATTGAATACTCACTTTGGGATTGGCACCATTCCAAGCCCTGAACAGCCAGCATTGGGCAGGACAGACTGGACTTTTTCCCCTCTTGAGACTCATTTGCCAGTGTGATGAGACAGATAATGCACCAGGACACAAGTTCATTAGAGTATTGATTACGGGGAATGATAAATTACCTAAAAGACACAAGTCAGGGTAATGTGAGGAACAGTAACTATAAAGAAGGTTAAAAAAACCCAAACAAATCACCAAAGCAAAACAGAATTTGTTGGGCATAATGTTAAAGTATAGAATACACATTCCATTTATATTGTTATTTTATGACATGGAATTGATGATACACATAAATAATTGAAAATATGGATGTTTCCAGAATGACATTTGTGGATAATTTTCTTCTTATATTGATATTATTTCAAATTAGATTCTATAACAATAACTTTAACATGTTTCCCTTCAGAAACAAAGTGAAAAATTTAATAATAGTTAATAAAGAAAAATTGGGAAAAAATACAAAAATGAACAACAATCATACAATGTTGATGTGGACTACTCAGTTGTCAAAAAATGAAAACAATAAAGATAATATAGCAACCTAAGGATGTTTGTAATATAGTAAGAAAACAGACACAAAATTATTTATGATAGCTATCATTCTAACCATATAACACTTTCCATGCAAAAAGCAAGGAGATGAACAGTGAGCAGACAAAAGAACTGGTTGACTAGTTAGGGAAATTGACTTGAAGATTATATTTTCTTGCTTTGATATTATGAAATAATTTTACATTGTTTGAATCATTTTGAAATGAAGCAGACACTATAATGATTGTAAAATATCTTTGCCTACTTCATTGATGGGAAGAAAAAGTTTTCCTGGTTTGACTTTCACGTAAAGTGTTATTCTATAAAAGTTTTAATATAGGTTGCTCTTGCCAATGGGTATCCTAAATTTTACATAAATTCATTTTCAATTCAGTACTTAATCATTGCTAGACAGACACATACTCTACATAGGCTACTTAATGCATCAAAGGGTTCATCTCTTCAAGGTTAGTTTCACATGGTACTTGGTACTTGACTTTGTTTTTTTCCTGCTTATTTTTTGTCTACGCTAAAGTTATTTCCCCTAAAAATCTCATATACAAGTTTTTTCCTCACTATAGTTTCTGGTGTGGGTCTGGGATTTAGCTCAGTTGGTAGAGCGCTGCGCTGCAGTCTCTGAGGTCCCGAGTTCAATCCCCAGCACCTCAAAAATGGGAGAAGGGCCTGGCAATCCACTCCCAAGGCAATCCCAAAACAGTCAGCCATTGAAAACCCTATGAGGGTCACTATGAGTCGGATACTGACTTGACGGCACCTAACAACAACAATATAGTTTCTGGTAAGATGGTTAATTTTCTTTTCTAAACTTGTAACAGTTATAATTTTTGAACTTTCCTCCTAATTTTAGCACCTCTTTCTCTTTTCATTTCTTTGTATATTTGGCAGCTTTTGTACTAAGTTTCTATATCCAGTCATTTTCATTTTAGCATCAACACCTTACTGTGTAGAATGAAATAAGATTTCTGTTTAGAATAGGAAACCTTCGATTCTCAGAGGCCACTGGTCACCAGCATCTGACCCAATACACTTTAAACCTTGTGACTCACCTATGTCTCTGGATCATCTGATGGTGTGGAGAGTCGGTGTCTGGCTCATAGCAACCCTACGTATAACAGGTGAAACACTATTGTCAGTGCTTCTCTGTTGTTCATAGGGTTTTCAATGGCAGATTGATTTTTGGGAGTGAGTTGCTGGGTCCGTCTCCTAAGCCTACAGCACCTGGTGTTCCCAGGTGGTCTCCCATCCAAACACTAACCAGGCCCAACCCTGCTTAGCTTCTGAGATCTGATGGGATGGGACACTACAGGGCTATGGCTTCAGGCTTGTACGTATTAGTAATATATTATAAAATTGTGCTTTTATATTTTTACTAATAACATTAAAAGCAAAATTACTATTTTTGTTTTTGAATTCTGACAAAAAATTGTCAAAAATATGTTTTCTCTCTTTTGATGAAATTACTTAATCATGTTCTTCATTTGCCCCTTGGTCCATAGAACTTAAAATATTTGCTTACTATTTATCTGTACAGAAAATGTTTTGGACTTCTGAGTCATACTATCTCAACTATAGTGGGAATACATTTATTTCTTCTTTTAATTATCCTAAGATTTTCCTTTCTTAATCATACCAGGTTCCATTTTTTTTCTAATGTCAAGCATGCTCCCTGTGTGCCTATGCATAGTATTCATAGGAAATAATATATTAAAAATGGGCTCTCTGCAGACAGATGACACTACAATTCTGAAGTTACTGTTTCTACTTGTTTCTCTTTTTTCTCTCAAGCCTGTTAGTCTAGTTTCCAAAACTATGTATAGATCCCTCCTGTTGGAGTTTGCACACCATCAAAAATGGCCTCAGCTTCTTCTCAAGGCTCACAGCTAGGATCAACTCTGGTCCTCACACCTTTGCTGTTCCTTTCCTTTTCATTATTACAGTTACTTCCTCATAGTCACACAGCAGACTCTCCCTGTAGGCTCTATGCGGCATTCCTTGTCCACCACTTCTCTTCTGTGCAGCCCAGGTACGCAGCTCCTGGATGGGCAGTGCCAGTGTTACCCTGACGGCACCTGCAGAGAACTGGCTGTGTGACCTGACAGTCATTCTCTGTGTCAGGGGTGCATTCTCTCTGCTCTTCCTGAAGCTGGACAGGGCCCCTTCCTTTCTTTGGGAGCATGTCTTCCCCAGTCCCTCCTGACAGGGGACATCCTGGACCATTTTCAGGGGCTAGGTCCTCTATTTCCTTCCCAGCTTGCACCACAAAGAATGGACTCTATCAGCTACCAAGCAGCCCATCAGCATCTGAGCTGATATGTTCAAAGTGCGCCTTGTTGATAACCTATATTAGAAATACCCAGGGAGCTTATTTTTAAAACTTAAATACTTGAAGCCTGTATATACTAACTGAGTCAGACTGTGGAAATGGAAGCTCAGAATCTGGCTTTTATCACACTTCTGACTGCTCAAATGCAACTCTCCACTTTTCTTAGATTTCAATAGATTATTTATAATTTTACAATCTTCACAGAAAATTAATACAGTTATATACACATATGTATATATGTCTACATACACAGAATCCACAGAAAACAAATAAGCAATAAAAAGTATCTTATATTTTATTCAATACATTTGTATTAATCTTCTATTATTATATACAAACATTATCTTATGTGCTTAAAATAGAGGCTAGCAAATTATGCAAAACTCTCTATCATTGTGGAAATTATTGTTAGACAATCAATTCATTAGTAAGCAATTGCCTGCATTCATAATATTCTTTAAAACTGACTTTTTCAAAAAAACAAAATAGAGAAGAGGAATAGATTAGTTCTCATGTCGGGATTGGAGTTACAAGTTTGATCGTGGTGACCTGAAAGGGTCTTTCTCTTCTCTTGTCTATTCTCAATTATTTTCTTTTTCTTCCTTAGTTTGTATATTCTTTGGTGGTGAGAAACTGCATTCTCATTGTCTACAATACATCTTCTTATTCATTTACTCTTAGCATATACATGAAATTATCACTAAATTTCTAATCCATACTTTCATGAGAAATGGATTTGCAATGCTCAGCTCAGCATTTTTGAATGTCTTTTCTGCCTTTAGCTTTACAGTATCGAATCAAAATTCTGTTTTCCAGAGTAAGTTAGCTGAGTTCTTCCTTCAGTGATGTTATTATTCATTTGTAATACAATTAATTTCATTTACTAGTGTTTGTGTTCCACGTTGGGTTTACCTCACATCCTGGTTGATTTTGCTTAAATGTTTGATTTTTCTTTTTTTTTTTTTTTTTGCTTCACATTGATTTTGGGATGTATTTTTTTCATTGTCATGGTTTTAAGAGTCAAATGATACCATATGAGGTATCTTCTCTCCTTATCCTCTACCTTGTCCCCATTCTCCATTTGTTCTCACCCATTTCCCACTACCCCATGGAGGTCATCAATTTATTTGATTTCCCGTTTATCCATCCTGGTTTTCTTTTTCACAGTTTGAGCAGATGCATATAGATTTCCTTATTGTCCCTGATTCTCACATGACAGAGAATACACTATAGGTGAATTTCTGTAGTTTGCTGATTTCACTTGACAGTATATTCTGGAAGTATTCCAAGTGAGTTTGTAGCACTCTTCTTCGTTCTCCGAACAGCTGCACTATACCCCATTTTGTGGCTGCGCCATTGTTTATTGAGCTACCCTCCTAGGGATGGGGATTTAGGTTGTTTCCTCTCTGCAATTACAAGCAATGCTACAGTGAATAACCCAGTGCATATGCGTTTTCATATTACGGGGGATGTACCTTCAGGGTAGTTTTCTGGAAGTGGCCTCCCAGCGGAAACAGTGTGTGCATATGTAGCCATGTTAGCTTTTGCCAAATTCCCCTACTTCCTACCAACCATGTGTGAAAATTCCTGTCTTCTGCAGCCCCACCAATAGAACGTATTGTCACAATGTTTAATTTTTACCAATCTGATTGATGGGTGATGAATTCAATGTTTCCTTTGTCATTTTAAACAGGGAGAAGGACCTGGCAATCCATTCCTGAAGCAATCTGCCAGTGAAAACCTTATGAATAGCAGAGAAGGACTGACAATAGTGCTCCGCAGGGGCACAGTGTTGGGGAGTGTTTGTTCTGTTGTACACAGGGTTGCTAAGAGTTGGATCTGACTTGACAGCATCTAACAACAAAAAATATTTTTAAAATTTTATTAACGTATATTATTTGTGCAAAATAATGAGCTTCATTATGGTATTTTCATATGTGCATATTCAATCATATTCATTTCTCTAATTATAAGTGATTGGTTCTTCATTTGTTTAAGGAGTATTTTTATATCTTCGGTGTGTGTGGTGTGTGTGTGTGTGTGTGTGTGTGTGTGTGTGTGTGTGTGTGTGTGAATTGTCCCTGTCTTTTCTTATCTTTAAAAATAAGGCTGTTGGGGTCTTTTGTGCCTCAATTTTGAGAGCTCTTTACATATTGATTACACGTTGGTGACTTTGATTGTTGCATAGGTTTTACATATTTTCTCTAGCTTTCAGTTGTCTTTTGACTTCACTTATGTTTTCTTTCATGCTGTTTATTCTTTAATGCAGTAACATTTATCAATTTTTTCTTGTGTTGACTTTGAATTTAAAGTCAGAATTGTCCTTAGGTGCCATGGAGTTGGATCTGACTCATAGAGACCCTTATAGGGTTTTCTTTTTCTTTTTTTATTGGAAATTTTTAATGTACACCTTAATGTGATTCATTCTGACATGCTTTTCATTGTGACATTTCCATATATGCATTTTGTTGTACATTATTCATATAGGTTCCCCTTACCCCCTTATACGCTTCCCCACCTATCCCACCCCCCAACAAAGACTTCTCTATCATTTACTTGTCTTTTTATGGTAATATTTTTCTATATATCCTTGGGTTCCAGTTCTGTTTAAGATAGAAACTTTTCCTGCAGTGAACTTTCTTTTTGCCTTGTCAGAACTATTGCATGCATTTTCTAGACCATTTATAATAACACCATTCTTAGCTTTTTTTCTTTTATTATGATACAACCTTTGTATAGGATTTTTTCCTTCTTATAATTTTGATTCAGCTCCGACATATGAGTGAGAACATGGGGTGTTTCTCTTTCTGAGCTTGTGTTCATTCACTTAAAATAATTTTCTCTAATTCCATCCATTTTGCTGCAAATATTCTTATTTCATTTTCTTGATTGCTGAGTAGTATTCCATTGAGTACATGTACCATAGTTTTTTTTAACCCATTCTTCTGTTGAAGGGCACTTTGGTTGAATCCATATCCTTGCTATTGTGAAAAGTGCTGCATTGAACATGGAGATGACCCATCTCCCTTTGGGTAAATTCCCCATAGTGTTATAGCTGGGTCATACGGTAGATGTATTTTCAGTTTTTTAAGATACCTCCATATTGATTGCACAGTGGTCAGACCAATTTATAGCTCCACCAACAATGTAAGAGTGTTCCCTTTCCCCACAACCTTGCCAGCATTTGTTGTTATTTGTTTATTGATCTTGGCCATTCTTACTGGTGTAAGGTGAAATCTCAGAGGTTTTTTAATTTGCATTTCCCTAATGGCTAGGGATATTGAGCATTTTCTCATGTGTTTCATGGCTTTATGGACCTCTTCATTTGAGAACTGTCTACTCAGTTCCTTTGCCCATTTGTGTATTGGGTTATTTGTTCTTTGGGGAGTTTTTCCCTTTAGTTCTTTATAAATTCTAGTAATTAGACCTTTATCTGATTTATAGGATGTGAAAATTTTTTCCCATTCAGTGGGGGTTTCCTTTACTCTGTCAATATACATGAGAGTTAACTCAAAATGGATAAAAGATCTCAACATAAAAGGAGAAACTTTAAAACTTATAGAAGACAAGATATGTAATACATTCCATCATATAAGCATAGGAAAGTATTTCCTTAATAGGACTCCAATTGCTCAAGAAATCACAACAAGAGTAGATAAATGAGATTACATGAAATTAAAAAGCTTCTGCACAGCAAAAGAAACAATTAACGGAGTCAAGGACACCCTCATAGGGTTTTCAACAGTTGATTGTTTCAGGAGTGGATTGCCAAGTCCTTCTCCCATTTTGCAGTGTTGCAGATCAAACCTAGGTCCTCAGAGACTGCAGAACATGACTCTACCAACTGAGCTAAACCTCAACCCCCAATTAGCCCATTTCTGGGATCCCCGGCATCACAAAATGGGAGAAGGACGTGGCAACCCACTTCCAAAGCAATCTCGAAACAATCAGCCATTGAAAACCCTATGAGGGTCACTATGAGTTGGACCTGACTCGATGGTACCTAACAACAACAACAACAACAATATCTACACCATGAGGAAAGGGGACCTTGTCCATGCTTTCTTCTAGTACATGAATAGTCTCAGTTTTTTCATTTAGATCTCTAAGTCCTTTTGGAGTTTATTTTCCCATATGGTGTGAACTATATCTCTAATTAAATATTTTTTTTTTTCCTAAATCACACCATTTATTAAAACGTCCTGCTTTACCCCAGTGCTCTGAGAGGCTGCTTTCATTATATAATAAATTTCCATATGTACTTGGGACTATTTCTGGATTCTCTCTTCTCTTTCACTGGTCTATTCATCTACTCATGTACTCATACACATTGGTTTAATTGGAGAAGTTTTGTGGCAAGTTTTAATGCCTGTTAGAACTTGTAATCTCAGGGTTTTTCTCAGTTATTTTTTTCATGGATTTTCTTGTTCTTCTCTGTTTTCTATAGCAACATTAGTGTCAACATGTATAATTGTAATATCACTCACAAATGAACGTCTTAAATAAAAATTTAGGAGGAAATAAAGAAAGATTGGCAAAAGGAAGGACATAAAAGTATTTTGTCCCTCTCAATGATTTTATAATCCATAGAGGAACATTTTTCATCTGCTAGTGTAGATAGGGCCTGCAGCCCTAGCACTGTGGCATCTTATCCCATCAGATCTCTGAAGCTAAGCAGGGTTGGGCCTAGGTTAGTCCTTGGATGGGAGACTGCCTGGGAACACCAGGTGCTGTAGGCTTGGGAGAAGGACCTGGCAACCCACTCCCAAATCTGCCTTTGAATACCCTATGAATAACAGAGAAGCACTGGCAATAGTGTCTCATCTATTGTACATAGGGCCACTCTGAGTTGGACACCAACTTGATGGCACCTAATAATAACAAGTGTAGACAGGTGGTTGGATCCTACTCTATGCCTGGACATGGCAGAGGGGACTGAGACTAGAGAGGGAAACTAACCAACAACATTGTTCATCAAGAAGATGTGGGTGTAATCTTGGACATTACTAAGCATGATTTGAAAGTGGCCCTGTATCTATATACCTTTCTTTTCATAAATGCCCAAGAAATGAAATAGAGAATTTTGAAATAATATGGCACTGTCCAAAGTGGTTCTTATGATGGCCCCACATGGATGAGTGAGGCAGCCAACCTCCTCCTCTTACATTGTCACCCTGGTCTCTACATTTGACTTCCAGGAGCCTCTTAAGTCCTCCTCCCTTTTTCTGTCTCACGTGTACTCTCCTCACTCAGACTTCCAGCCTGACACAATCTTTACCTGCACGAATGTACTCGGGTTCTAAGGTCTTGAGCTCCCTTTCTTTTTCTTTCTCTTTCTCCCCAGCCAGATTCATCTTTATGTATAAGAATCGGATTATGTCTCTTTCTAGCTTCACACCTTCGCTGGCCTGTGACTGTTCTTGAGCAAATGTCCAGACTCTTCATCATGGTTTATGCCTAGCTCTTGTCACTCCCCTGGCCACTGTGCTACCGCCACCACCACCTGGCTGTCCTCCACTTTCTAGAAAGTCCTTTGCTCCTTCCTGTGCACACCACCCTCTGTCTGGAGGACCTCAGCTGCTGTCTTCCTCCCTCCTCACAGGAGGCCTTCTCTGTGCTCCCAGCCTCCCTTGGGTTCCCTATTCAGCACATTCTTTAACTTCCTCTTCCTTGAGATCTCTTAGAACAACTCTGACATTCACTGATTGCAGACATAAAGGAAGGAACAAAGAAAAGAGCAATGAACACCAAATTGAAGTTTCCAACATCTGAGCAGTACAATGTTGTCAGTATTTTGGGTGATAGCATTGATGGGGTAGTTGCTGGGGAAAATTGAATAAAGTTTACGTGCTTGCAGATAGACTCATTTAGATTTATGAATTTAAAATGTATACCTTTTTATACAGCCTTCTATAATTACTGTGGTTTGGATTACAACTTGCCATTTGAAATTTTTATTTTAAGCACTCAAATAACAAAAGGCGACCATTTCTTACATTATCTCCAACATTGCCAGGTGTTCTTCCATCATCAAATTGTTAAAGAAAACACACAAAACATATGTTTTCCATTGTTCCCTGCATAATCCATAGCTATAGAAATTCAGGATGCTTACACTCTCAGCAGAAATGAGGGAGCATGAAATATTCATGAACTCAGTGTTTCGATTATTAAATAAAGGCCAATTCTGGTGAGTTTGTCATTTTTTTTAAAATATGCAGTTATTTATTAAACAACTGAATATTTTCTAAATGATAGATCTCATTATAATAGAAGCTGAGACAGATTTCCCAAAGAGGGATACTGAAGACTTTGCAAATAAAGGACATACAAAGCTTAGGATATATAAATGTATTCAGGGATGAGGACAAAAAATATGTGTCATCTTCTATGTCTTTTGGGAAACATCCATCAGTATATTTATTTTAATTTCTACTGGAGAAGTAGAGCATATGACTTTGGGCTTTGCACACAGTCAGAAGTGGAGCTGGGTCTTTTTCCATCACTTAGTAGTTCTTGTGAGATTGGACAAGTTACTAAACTTTGCTGGGTTCAGTTTTCTTTTTCTGATTGGCACAAGGTCACCATTGAAAGAGCTCCCTAGGATGCCTTCCAGCAACACATGAGGTGATGCAATGCCAAGTGTTCCTCTGTTGCCAACATAAGACATGCTTAAGGCATGTTGGATCTTGTTTCATTTGTGTTGAGTATTGTATCTAATATTTTCTCTTATAAATTGGCATTAATCCTTTATAAGTGGAAACCAAGTGGTGTAAGCCCTGAGTCACACCCTGCTGAGGTCAGACCTACAGGAAATAGTGTCTTCATTTGAATTTCAAAGGGCTGAAGTTCAGAGACAACCCTGGTACTTCTTGTCTTTGAAATTTTGAGTATTAACAGGATTTCACAATCCTAATGAATAAAATGAGGATAATGGTTGCTTTGCTTATATAAATTTAGTGAGATCTTAGGAATCAAAACCTTTTATGCATTCTGTGGCAGCTTTAGTCTGTTTAGTTTTTTCATTTAACAAATGTTTAATGAGCACTTACACTTTGATTGGGACATTTGAAGTTTGCTACAAGAATAGAGATCTATCAAATGCTGTGGTAAAGCAAGTCCACTCATTCCATATCTCTCCATCAGTAAGAGGACATTAAGCCAGTATATCTACTACTATAAACTGATCAGTTGATATTAGTAATGTGTGCACACAGCACAACTACAAACGTACATAGTGAATTACTGAAGGATTGAAACACTGCTTACAATAAAGTTTAGGAAAAATCTCGAGACATCATGAACAGTGCACTGGATAAATAAATACAGTTCATCTATGTGAAGGAATATTATGCCACTCTTGAAAAGAAGAAGGCACATCTAAATGAGAGGCAGCATCTTTGTGCTGAGAGGAAATGCTGCCAAATGATGTGGAGCATAGAGTCTAGACCATCTGGATGCACATCACATCCACTTCCTACTGTGTCACTCTGTGCAAGTGACTTGACAACTCTGTGTCTCCTTTTCTGTGGCTCTTCAACAGAGTGATACAAGCAGTTGTTCCAGAGGACATTGTCGGGACTGTGAAAAAAGAAGTAAGAGTGTCAAGTTTAGAATACATACAATAAATAGATGTTTCTAGTGTTGTCAGTATTATTATCATTATTGTTGTTATTATTATTGCTGCAGTGGACCATCTCAAAGATATGCTATTAAGTAGAAATCAAGATGCATGAGTGTCCACCTGCTGCTGTCTGTGTAAGAAAGTATGTTTTAGAGGATGGAAAATATATATTTGAACAGACAACACGTATTTCCGGAAGAATTCATAAGAAGTTGACCATGTTGTTATCTCTTTGGAGGGTAAATAGGAAACTGAGTGAAATGGGAGGGAAGGGGGAGAATGATACCTAGTTTGAAAAGAAATTTAAGCTGTCTGAAACACCAACCATAGCCACATATCACCTCTTTAAAAACTAAAAAGCTGAATAAAATAAGTATATGCAACAATATGTAGGCTGCAGCATGTTTCCCTTCTGGGCAGCCTTGATAAAGTTAGCATTTGTCTGTGTGTGCAGGGGATGGATACCATTGTGTGCGAGCATCTTAGTCCTCCAGGATTCATTTCCTTCAAGGTAAAGCAGGGGAAAATAAAACAAACAAACAACAACAACAACAACAAAACCCACCAAAGCCTCTAAGCACTGCTTGGATCTTCAGCAAAACCTTGAATATTTCTTGGTGATTAACTATTCCAGAAGGAAATAGGAAGCATGCCTCACAGCGAAGGGACTCTCCCAGCAAGTCACAGGCCGGTGAGCTTCAGCACTCCCTCAGCTAGATGTGGGAGGCCCAGGAGGGTTGCCTGAAATGGGGTCAACTGAAGTCTGTCCCAATAAATTTGCAAACAGACTGTATTAAAAGGAGTTGCTTCCTTGTGGCCTCTGACACTATTAAAACTGAGGGGAAAGATAGCTAAAAAAATTAAAGCCACCTTTCCACTGTACTTCCATAGTACATCAATTTATGCGAATCATTTTCTAGAGTGGCCGCAGAGTCACTGAAAGTGTTTCACTCCGTCAGTGTGGGCGAAGCCTCAAGGTTTCCAGCTTTTGTGCTTGTGCTGTAAGGAGGAAGCTTCTCAGGGCTGCACGGCTTTCAAACGGTGCCTGGGACAAGATTTTCTAAGAACTCTCAACAGCTTGCAATATCCAGCCAGAGACTTCAGCCTTGAGACAGGAGTCTGGCCATGCTTATTCCTACTTTCACCATCAGGAAGGCGATCCGGAGGGCCCACATCAGACAGTACCACTGAGTGCTGTGCTGGCTATCTATCCTTGGATGTCTTGGTCACAGGAGCATGAGGCTCCCCGGCTGCTTCCTGGGGAAATGCGCGTGACCGTGACCACAGGCCCTTCCCTTCAGGAACACCAGGACAGGTAGCACACACTTGTCCTCTGCAGGGACAAGTGTCAGGCACCTGCTGGCCAGGAATCAGAAGCCTACTCCCTCTTCCCCTTTTGATCTGCAAACAGAAAGCTGGGTTCTCCTTATAGTTCTGCTTCTCCCTCAGTACACGGCCCTGAACACACTACCCTACCCTTCTAGGTCCCATTTCTCCAATCTGTGGGGTGGGAATAAGTGAACTCATTCAATTAGTATCTGTGCTGATTGCTCTTTGCAGGACTTGGACTCATACAAAAGCTCTTGGAAATTGTTACAAAGGAACAAAAGAAAGGCAGCTGGAGAGCCAGGCTTCTAGGGCTGCAATGAAATGGTCTTCCTAGGTTACTGAGGGCTGGGGTTTAGCTCAGTTGGTAGAGCACTGATCCACACTTTCTGAGAACCTGGGTTTGATCCCCAGCACCCCAAAAATGGGAAAAGGAGCTGAATGCCCATATTAGCTTGACTCTTAGACTGAAGAAGGAGGAAATGCCTGTCTTTGACATTTTAACTGTGCTCTGTGGGCTGTGGCAGGACCCCGCCCCACCTTGCTACCTGGGATGCTGTATTTCTTTCCACTGAGAGTTATTGTCCTCACCAGAATTTGTTCACATTAAAAAATGGGAAAAATGGCAGTCTACTCCTGAAACAATCTCAAAACAACCGGCCATTGAAAATTTTACTAATGGTTGCTATGAGTCGGACATGACTTGATGGCACCTATCAACAACAAGGTTACTGATGATGTGGGCACATTCCTCCCAAGATTATTGATAATGTTGGAATATTCCTGTGAAGGTTATTGATAATGACGAGCTAGTCTTCCTCAGATTAGTGATAATGATGAGACATTCCTACTAAGCCTGTTAAATATTACTTATAAAATCATGTGGGAGAAGGACCTAGCAACCCCCTCCCAAAAATCAATCTACCATTGAAAACCCTATGAACAGCAGAGAAGCACTGACAATAGCGTTTCACCTGTTGTACATATCGGACTGCACCTAACAACAACAGCCATAAAGTCATGAGGATTTGAAGGGTTGCCCACCTACAGACATAGGTCATGTGAGACTTAATGAAGAAATGCAGTGAAACAGATAACAATATCCATCAGAGATCAGGCACTCAGCAAGCAAGGTCATTGGCCATCTCAGAATAAGTTTCAGTTTCTCAGCCTCCTGACTGGTAAAAAAAACCCTCCTCTTATGTCTATCATGCGCTTTTACAGGTCCTGGCATCTCTCTGTCATGGCATCGTCCCATCTGTGATTGTGTATTAAGTTTGGTAGTTGTTTGATTGATTTATGACTCTCCTATTGGAACTCGAGCTCCACCAGGACAGGGATATTGGCTTTTTGTTCATATTAATTTTTTTAGTTTTTTCCTAAGGTCATCACCCAGTGAACGACCTGGGAAGTTTACCTACTCATACTTTTAAAGAACAAGAAACCATACAGAACAATGAGTTCTCTAACTTTCTCTCTCTCCTTCTCTCTCAATTTCACTTCATGCATTCTTCTTGCTTATCCAAGCCAGGATCTAGACATGTAAATCTGTAGCTGTTCCTTAAGATAACCGTGAGTCCCGTGCAGCACAGGAATGATCCTATGGAACTGGATTTCCCAGGTCTGAGCTGCATTTCTCTACCTAGGGCCACTGCCTGACCTTGCGGGGACCTGCATCCCAGCAAGTTCAGGCAGTGGCTTAGCTCCTCCTGCATCATTTGTATTGTTAACCATATTTTAAATATTGTCAGTTAACCAGAATTTGTTCACATTAAAAAATGGCAAAAGTGGCAGTCTACTCTTAAAACAATCTCAAAACAACCAGCCGTTGAAAATTTTACTGACGGTTGCTATGAGTCGGACATGACTCGATGGCACCTAACAACAACAACAAGGTTACTGATGATGTGGGCACTTTCCTCCCAAGATTGTTGATAATGTTGGAATATTCCTGTGAAGGTTATTTTTTTTTTACCACAATATGGAATGTTCAGGAATGTTCAGCTCTGTGCCTGGGTTTGGCAAGAATCTAGTGATTGTGCGCCAAATTCGCCTGGTGCCCCCTGCATACTCTGCATGGCAGGTGTGCAAGCTATACAGCGCAGTCAGCAATAATTACCTCTGAAATCCTAAAATCACGTCCTGTGTTAGCACCTGGGAGGGATTTGGCTGAATGCCCATGTTAGTTTGACTCTCAGACTGAAGAAAGAGGAAACGACTGCCTTTGACATTTTAACTGTGCTCTGTGGGCTGTGGCAGGACCCCGCCCCACCTCGCTACCTGGGATGCTTTATTTCCTTCCATTGTGAGTTATTGTCCTTGCCAGAGTTTACCCACATTCAATCTTCATTGTCATTCCAAACCGCATTTTCATTTTGGATCTATGGAAGCTCAAGGTCATGTCAGAGAATAAAATCAAATTAACAAAGGGTCAGACTCTCAGGACAACCAAGGCAGGCTTGAGCATGCAATCGTTAATGAAAGGGCAACCTTTAAAGGTTTGTGTAAACATAAGGAAGACAAATGCAAATGAGGGGAGGCTAAAGCACTGCCTGGCCAAACCAGGAGTCACCTGAAGGGGCAGGCTCTGCACACAGTAGGTGCTCAGAGTTGACTTGGAACCTAAGGTGACCAACACACTGGTTAGTCTGGGAGATAAGATTTGCAGTGCTAAACCTGGCAAATCTTAGGAAAACTGGGGCAAGTTAGGCACCTCAGGTAACATACACTGACTTTGGAATTTCCTGATAGCTCACAGTCATCACACTGGCACTATGTGATAACCAAGGTCTCAGATAAGAGCACGTCCCCTCCCCTTCTCTTCCTCGCAGCCATGCTAGTTCAAAGCACACGCCTGTATTGTGTCCCTGCTGGACAATGCACTCGGAGGTGGAAAGGACGGGAAAGGGAAAAAAGAAGTGTGGCCCTTTGATATATTCAGCATATCCTTTCTTTCCTTTTATTCCCTTTTCAGGCAAAGAGATGTGGACCCAGACATCTAAGAGCTTTTAAAATATCATTTCAAAGACAGGGCTGGTTCTCTGAAATGCCATCAAATGCACTGTCCGATAGCAGCCCCTGCCCAGCAAATGAACCAAACACCAATGACATGGTGACTACAGTGTCAGCAGGGCATGGAGATGAACGGTCTCAGCCAGGGAAGAGGCAAAAATGTCACGAAAAGCAGAAACTCCTGCAGCCTAGGACACTGGTTGCTGGAGCATATTTATTATTCTGGCAATTAGAAAATACCTGAGCTATGGAGACAGAAAAGGGAAACTGAGGAAAACAGAGAACTGATATTCGTGTATAAAAGCTAAGATTACAGTTACTACATTTACAGTCTGGAAAAAAAAGCAAAAGCTCCTCAAAGTGAGAAAGGAAAACCTGATCAGAGTTCAGAAATCCCTCCAGGGCATCAGCAAAATGAAGCAAGAGACTCCTCCATGGAAGATAACACAGACAGTGTTGCCCGGAGCTAACAAGGAGAAGTTCTGGTCTGGATATCACAGAGTGACTGTGTAGTCAAAAACTAAAAACATAAAAAAAATCCCAGAATCAATCATACAGATGGGTAGCCCACCTCATTCCAGGAATTCAAAACCAAGATGGGACCCGGGATGAGGCTAGACAAGGAAACTGTGTATTTCCTCAAGAGTAAACAAGGTTTCCATGCCTGTCACTGTCTCTGGACACACCTCTCTCCATTTTCTTTTCAGTTGGACCTCACAGCAGCACTATAGGAACAGGAAATGTTAGACTGGGATTACATGGAGAAGCATCATCATGTACAAAAACTAGCCTTGCTTCTTCAGCTTGATAAAGAAAAGCAAGAATAACAGCAAGAACAAACTAAAACAGGCAAACATCAAGTGCTTTTCTGGGTAATAGTCATAGAAATTAAGAAACAAAAATGCATCAAGTTCCTGTACCTCAGCAATTTATAGGTATAAATTGGTAAGACAGATTTTTAAATGTATGTGTGTGTGTATATATATATATTTTATATATATATATATAATATATATATATATATAATATATATATTATAATATGTATATTATTATATATATTATTATATATACATATATATATATAAAAATATATATTCTGGCTGGGCTTAGCTCAGTTGGTAGAGTGCCACTCTGCATTCTCTGAGGCCCAGGCATCCATCTCCAACACTGCAAAAATGGGAGAAGAATGTGGTAGCCCACTCCTAAAACAATCAGCCATTGAAAATCTGATGAGGTGGTTGTTGTTAGGTGCAATGGAATCGGGTCTGACTCATAGTGACCCTATGTACAACAGAACAGAACACTCCCTGACACTGTGCCATGCCTGGCACTATGTCAGTGTTTCTCTGCTAGTCGTAAGATTTTCAATGGCTGATTCTTTCAGGATTGCTTGGGGATTGGATTGCCACATCCTTCTACACACACACACACACACACACACACACACACACACACACACACATTCTTTATAAACATATATAGAAAAGACACAGATTTAAGGAATGATCAAATGATACAGTGAATATTGCAAAGTGAAGCAGTTCTGGAAGTTCTCCTTTATGAGTGTCATTAGTTGTGCTGTTGTGGATGCCCCAATGTCTTGAATCAATTCAAACCGTTAACCTTCCATGGTCATTTTTACTTTGGGGCAGAGCCAGAAGTTGCATGGTGCCAGATCCAGTGAATAAGGTGGATGAGGACACATCATGATGTTTTTATTGGAGAGAAATTTCTGTACCAGAAGTGATGTGTCTCAGGGATCATTGTCATGATAGAGGATGAAACTAAAGCTTCAGAAATCAGAAAGAACAATGGGATCCATCTGTTCAAAGCCAGAGGAAGTATTTTGAGGGTGATTAATGGCAATGTGTCTTTTCCTGTTGAAGCAGGGCCCTAAGGGAACCTGTTAAAGAGAGCCCCTCTCTGGCCTCGGCCTCTGCCTCTGCCTCTAGCAAATGCTTGCTCAGGAGTTGTCTGTTTTCCTGAGCTTTTGACTGACACCTACGTAAGTTGCTACCAAGGACACTGGTGTGAGCCATTATAGTTTCATGCAGGAGACTTTGCAACACTGCATCTGCCTCTTAACTAAGACATCTGCACAATGACCAGTCCCTTTGTTCACATTTTAGGGGAATTCATGTTGCCCCTCCTCCTCCATGTAGGTTACTAGGTGACTGACCACCCCTTGGGCTGCTTATGAAATCACACAGCCTCCTTTTGCTTTTGTAAGCCCTCCCCCCTCAGAAAATTAAAAAATTCTGAGCTTCTTTTGCCGGAGGCTCAGTCTGTGGAAGGGGCTCCATTGAGCCAACACACTGGTATAAACAACCTCTCTTGCATTTGCTTCTGGTCTCCCCAGCCTCATTTTAATCCACAACACTGTAATATTTTTTAAAATTTAATCATTGACTATTTTTTTAATCACACTTCATATGATATATACTATACTATAACACTATGGAGAAAAGAAAGAACAAAGAAAGGTAAGTCAATAGCTTGTGATAGGAGCAATATTTTTTAAAGTAGCTCAGGCAAAACCTCCTTGGGAAGGATTGAGCCATGACATAAATACCACAGAGCATAAAGTTGGTCCAGGACAGAAGAGCCAAAGCAAGAATCCTTGTGCTTGTCACATTCAAGGGGCTATTGGGAGGCCAGAAAAATCATAGAAATTTGGGGCAAGGTGCTGTCTATGGAGTAGCCAGAGAGTGCAATATAATTGAAGGTAAAGTTGACGTACCGTGACTTCTTTCTAACAGAAGTTCTACATGTTCCAAGATTTCATCTCATGTAGAAATTTGCAACAGGTCTGTATGTTGGATCCTTTATAAAATTAAGTGAAAATGAGTATGATGCTTAAAACAGAGAAAGTACAGAATTACCTTAGGACATTATGTCTCTAGGATTTCATTTATCCCTTTATCGATTCTCCTACTCATTTCTTTTACACGTAGTTATTTAGCATCTACTATTCCTCAGCATGGGCTGGGATTTAGCTCAGTTGGTAGAGCACCACTCTGTAGTTTCTGAGGTCCTGAGTTTGATTCCCAGCACCACAAAACTGTGAGAAGGATGTGGCAATCTACTCCCAGGGCAATCCCGAAACAATCAGCCATTGAAAACCTTATGATTGAAAACCCTATGAAGGTCACTATGAGTCAGACACAACTTGAAGGCACCTAACAGCAGCACAGCATTCCTCAGCACTGCTCTGGGCCTTGAGGAAGAAAAATGAGGATGGCACAATCCCCACATGAACAAGAGAGAGTCTTACTAATGAAGACAGCCAGACAAACAGATGAGGCTCACTGATTATGCTAAATGTTCTGTATGATTAGGAAAGAAGGTTCACTAGAGGTTCTCATAGGAGGTAAAATTTGCATCAAACAGCCAATGGAGCATCAGGAGGAGCTTATGTCAGGGAGGGAACCAGAGTGGGCCAAGGCCTAGAGTCGGGCATTCTAGGAAGAGCAGTGCTCGAATGGGGGGAGGGGGATGGAAGCCAGGCCAAGGGCATAGTGCCTACAGGGAATATGGGGTTTGGTGCTGATGATAGAATGATGCTTCCACAACTTCCTCAAGGACTACATGCACAGATTTTCAGGCACCTGCCTGAGAGATGCCAAGTCAGTAGGTGCCTGGGGGGAAGAGGATGTGTGCATCTCCACAAGGACCCAAGGAATTGTGATCACCAGGAAGTTTAGGACCCATCCTACTAAGGATAAAAGGAGGGAGGGGCCTCTAGATGGATGGGTTCAGAAAAGCCCTGCATGAACACGTGTATGGACAAGAAGCAGGGATTTGAAATGGCAGCAATTAAATTTTATGACAGTTTTATAAAGGAAGGAAGGAAGGGAAGAAGAATGTCAGAGATACACAGCTCAGGTAATGGAGGAGAAAGATTAGAGGATTACCACACAATACTTCTATGTTATTTTGGCAGGGAATAAATAAACCAGAAATATCATCCCCCTATATACGAACTACCATTTTTCACTACTTTGCAGGCTAAAAATATAATATTTTAAATTAAAAAGTCAAAAGACACAATCTCACAAAGTAATGAAAATATTGTATTAGTTTTCTGAGGCTGACATAACAAAGTATCACAAATTCTATTATTATGCAGTTCTGCTCACACAGGCCATACTGGGCTAACCTCAAGATTTTGGCAGAACTGCATCCCATTCTGCAAACTCTGGAGGAATTTTTTTTCCTTCCCTTTTCCAGCATGTGGAGGCTGCTCACATTCTTTGGCTCATGGTCCCTTCCTGCACTTTCAAACCAAAAATGATGATTTGAGTCCATTTACTATGCCACATCTTTGACCTTCCTTCTGGAATTCTATCCCTTTCTCCCACCCAAACTGACAAGTTCTCCACTTTTAAGGATTCAAGTGATAAAATGACTAGAAAATGTTTTCATAACTAATAATCTGTGTCATTTTTAATCTATAATTTTGAAGTTTTGATTTCTTCAGTTGAATGAATAACACTGTAATAATTTTGATCCTCTTTCCCACTAGACCCATCTGGATAATTCAGGATAATCTCCTACTCCAAAGATTCTTATTTAAGCCAATCTTCAAAGTCCTCTATACACCACATAAACATAAATTCAGGGGATTAGGATGCATGTACTTGGGGGAAGGAGCTGGAGTTTAGCTCAGTTGGTAGAGTGCTGCTCTGTACTCTCTGATGCCTGAGTTCAATCTCCAGCACTACAAAATGGGAGAACAACATGGTATCCCACTCTTGAAAACAATCCTGAAACAATTGGCCATTGAAAACCCTATAAGAGTCACTATGAGTCAGACTCTACTGGATGGCACCTAAAAACAACAGCACTTAGGGAAAGGATACATTATTTTTCAGACTATGACTAGGTTAAATTGAATAAAGAAAATCTCCTTCCATGGTTCTTAGCTTCTTCACTTCACCTTAAACCAGTGATTTCCCATTTGGAACTTCACTGGCTTATAGAAGGATTTGGAGGACCAGAGACCATCAACATGGAGTGAAGGATTTTAAACTTGGGAGTCACATGTTATATCTCTTTTAGGGAAGAAAATGATATCCAGTTAATTCAGATACTATACTGTTATTAACCAAGAAGAGGTGGCCTAATCCTTTTTTAAATTCCCAATTAAAATTTATGAATGCCTTCAGTGTTATATTTATATTCAACATAAACTTATGTCCTTGATAATGAAGATTTTCAGTAGTTCGGCCCCAAAGTTGATGCCAAAAACTTTTCCATAGATGATCTTTGGAGTTTCAGTTCATAGTATGCAGTTATTTTACAAGCAAGTGTCCTATCCCTTCACTTATCTGTACATTTTGCCTTTTCACAAGGAAGCATTTGTAGCTTTGTGTGGATGGAGACAAATAAACCCAGTTAGCACAAAAGCTGGCCCATGCAAGTATATTAGTCAATTCTTCCAAAGGGAGAAAAAAAATTAAATAACATCTCACTGCATAATAAATGAATCTAGAGGGAGTGGAGAAAGCTTCATTTAGAAGCAAGAAAAAGCAGAGCTACATGACAATATTGAATAGCACAGAGAAATGACTGAGCTCAGCATGGAGTCCGCAGCCCCTCCATCTCTCTAGAACTCATCAGCTCTGTTTCATTCCTTCTTGACAGATGAAATTTAATAAAGTGTATTTACTTTTATGGCTCCCTTTGAGGGTCTAAGTCACATTCCTTCAGCTCTTGGACTTGACAAAACCATCCCTTAGCCCAGATGAGAAAGAGGGAGGACAAATTACAGAAATACCCAGTTGCCCAAGCAGATACCATTATGAATTAGCAATTTTGGATTCAGCCAAAAAGGAGATAAACAAAAATGGAGAAAGTTTATGTTCTGTGTTTTTCAGTATTTTCTGTTCCTATGTTTATCTTCTGGATGAATCACATATCCTTCCTCTCTTCCTACATACAGCCTACAGAACAGATACAAAAATAACCTCCATGAGGAAAATATAACTTTTTAAATAAAAAGTACAAAAGAGTGTAAGGACAAAATGGATTACCATATATTCTTGAATCTAATCTGCACCCTTTCTATAGTTTTGTTGTGTTGTTAGGTCCTGAGTTGGATCCAACTCACAGCAACCTTCATAGGGTTTTGAATGGCTGATTTCCAGATTGCTTCTGGAGTGGATTGCTACATCCTTCTCCTATTTTTGTGGTGCTGGGGATCGAACCTGGGTCCTCAGATAATGTAGAGCAGAGCTCTACTAACTGAGTTAAACTCCAGCCCTTCAATAGTTTTAGAGGCCTACAAAATCAGATGAGGATTAGAATTGCTTGCAGATTGGATTTGCAGTCAAGAGAGCTCTCATATGAACCCAATCCACTTGTGATTCTAATCCACATCTGATTTTGTAGCCCTCTAAACCTGTTGAAAGGGTACAGATTAGATTTAAGAATATATAGTTTAAATACATTATTACTCATAATTAGTCTCTTGTGATGGTTCATTTTATGTGTCAAATTGACTGGGCTAAAGGCTGTCCCCATTGTTGGTGAAACATTAACTCTAGATGTGTCTGTAAGGGTGTTTCTGGAA
Source organism: Pedetes capensis (assembly GCA_007922755.1). Lineage (NCBI taxonomy): Eukaryota > Metazoa > Chordata > Mammalia > Rodentia > Pedetidae > Pedetes > Pedetes capensis. Next base: position 17,029 of record VMDO01009331.1, on the reverse strand, counting down.
GAGACAAATATTTGAATCAGATTTAGTACATCTTAAAACATAAAGTTTAAAACAAAAAAGTATGAGTCCACTTTTTTTCTTAAAGAATGCTTATAATAAAGAAATAAATTATGGAAAATAAAAACATGAAATTTTAAAAGAGCTCCATATCAAGGCATGCAGAAATAGCATAAGTACCATTGCATAAACACCATACTAGATATTCTCCAATAAATCTTCAAGAATTGCTAGATTAATAGGTAGATAAGTGATGAATGAGAGAGGAAAAGAGAAATATTCTGTGCAATTATAGATTTTATATGATTAAATAAAAAATCAAATAATCTTTTAGATGTAATAAAAGCAATTAAAGAAATATATAATTATTTAAGTGAAAATTAGTTATTCTGCCTCCCAAATATATAGTTTCTCTCAGTCTCCCTAAATTTTAAAAAATATTTTACAGAAGAAATAATCTGTAATCATCTTTAATGTATAGTTTCAAAGTTTTGATTTCATCAGTTGGATGAATAAGGATTCTAATACTTTTGATCCTCTTTCCCAGCTTCTGGTCTGTTATTCCTTCATACATTATATATTTTTTTATTATTTCAGGGATATTATATACATATGATAAGCATAATTTTTCTAGTTGTTGATCATTAGTTTTCTATTTATATTTGACCCAATACCCTCAGATATATATTCAGTGTTTATATCAATCAGTCTTTTTCTAGTTCTTAATTTGAAGTTCTTTATTTAGATTAAAATCTCTAATGGTTGAGTTGTATTTCCAGGTAGTTTTTCAAGGAGGACTGCATGGGCATTTCAGATTGAGAAAGTTGACCCATTATCTTTATAACTGAATACCTTTACTGTATATAATATCCCTTGCTTGATATCTTCTTTTAAAATTTTTCTAACTTCTCAATTTTCTTCTGAACAATGTACCTCACCTGTTGGCACTCAACTTCTTGCTAATGCCACAATCTTCTGATTGCTTCTGAAACTGATTGATTCTGAAGGATCCTTTCTTTAAATGTAGAATTTACTCTTGCTTCTCCTAACATTCATGTTTTATTATGGTTGGTTCATGAAATTTTTCATTTGAAAAATGCTTATGGGCTATGTACTCCAGGTCACACATGCTACTGGGCACTAGGTATACAAAGAATGTAGGGAGGTGCTAGGGCCTTATTATTATTGTTAGGTGCTGTCTGGTGGGGGGCTCATTTTCCAGCACTATATCTGACAATGTTTCTTTGCTATTCATAGGGTTTTCCATGGCTAATTGTTGGGGGATTAGGTTAGCCATGTCTTTCTCCCTAGTCTATCTTAGTCTGGAAGCTCAGTTGAAACCTGTCCACCATGGGTGACCCTGCTGATATCTGTAATACTGGTGACATAGATTTCATTATCACAGCAATGTCCAAGCCTCCACAGTCCAGTAAACTGACAGACAAGTGAGGGGAAGGGAGCATAGCCAAGCAAAAAGAAAATTATAACATAAAGGATGTTACATTGTAGGGCTATAATAAAGATATTTGCAGGGTGCTGGAAGAATGTAGGGCTTAGTTTCCATTTTTCTTATCATATTTTACTAGCTCACATAGAAAAAGGAAAAAAAGAGTCTGGAGCATGGTAAATTATAATGCTATCAAATATGTCAAACGTCCCTCAAAGGGTTTCTAAGAATTGGCATTTTTGGGATTTGGGGATAGATGGTTCTTTGATGTGGTCACTGATCAGTGCATTGTTGGGTATTTAGCAACATTCTTGGCTTTTACACATTATATGACATTAGTACCTTAATTGTCCCTAGGAAGGTAGGAATCATCCCAGATAAGAGCACTGCCCTATGCCAACCAACTTTTGCTTTTCACCACTCAGTATTTTAGTTGTTGCCTTATTATATATGGTCTTTATTGTGTTGAGACGTGTTTCCTCTATACCTAATTTGTTCAGCATTTTTTTAAAATCATAATACAATGAATGTTGAATTTTACCAAATGCTTTTTTCTCTATCTATTAAGATGATCACATGGTCAACTCTTCTTTTGAATCTCCCTTTGTTGTTGTTTTGGTTTGTTTTCTGTTTTGTTAATTGCTTTACAAAGTGGAGACATTTGGTTGTGAGTTCTTTTTATCTTTTTGAGTCACTTATTGACATCTCATTATCCTTCTGAAATGTCAGGAGTGTAAGATTAATGAACTTATTATCCATAAGCATCCATTGTGCCATCACTCTGAGAAATAACACTGATCTAAGTTGATGGTGAGGGGCTCCAAGTTTTCTGGTTATCAACTCTGCTGTTTGGCAGATCAACAGTGCAAATGTCATTCTGTAGCTTTGCATAATTTTATGCATTATTGTTCTTAAAATATCTTTGTCCTAATTCCCTGGTTAAATACACTATGATTGATTTTTTTTTGTATTGTATGCCCCAGATTGTTCATTGGTCAAAACAGAGATGAAAAGTGGGGTCCTGGCGAATAGTTGGATAATGCTCAGTGGATGGATCAACTCTGAGCATCTACATTCTTGACAGTGTTTACTATTTGTATAAGTTTTTTGGTGAAATGTCTCTGCATGTCTTTTGCTCATTTGCCAAAAGGACTTTTTAAGATATTAACTTGTGGACATTCATTACATCTTCTTCATCCTTTGTCAAATAGGTGGCTTGAAAATATTTTCTTCCAGGGTATTTGCAGCTTTTCTTTTTTTTCCTCTACCGGGTAACATTTTGCAAAAAATAGAAAATAAAGAAGAGGTTTTTAATTTTGATGAAGTCTAATTTCTTGACTTTTCCTTTTATGGACTGTGCTTTTAGTGTCAGGTCTGTGAACTTTTTGCTTAGCTCCTAAAAATTTTCTTCCATTTTCCCTAAAAGTTTGAGAATTTCAAGTCGTAGATTTACAACTGTGTCTATTTTGAGTTAATTTTTGTATAAAATATGTTACTTAGGTATAAGTTCATTTTTTCTTTCTTTCCTCTTCATCTTCCTCTTTTGTCTTCTTCATCTCTTGACATCCAGTAGCTCAGAATCATTTACTAAAAAGATTATATTCCTTGCACTTTCTTGGTTTTGTATGTTTGCCCAAAATCATTTGGGCATATGTGTGTGTCTATTACTGCACTCTATTCTGGTACATTGATCTATGTGTCCATGATATGATAACTCTCAAAACTGATATACTCACAAATGTCACCTTATGCTTTGTTTTCAAGGCCATTTTAGATATAATAATTCCTTTGCCTTTTCTCATACATTTTAGAATAACATTGCCTCTATCTACCAAAAACAAAATATTTCTGGGATTTTGACAAGAACTACAGTAAACTTGTGTATGAAATTGGAAGATATCCATACCTTTACTGTGCTGAATCTTCCAACACATGTCCTTGGTGTGCCTGTTTGTTTTAATCTCTCATTATATTTTTTAGTGTACAAGTCCTATAATGTTTTGTTGTATTGATACTTGAGTACTTGAATTCTGAAATTGTAAATAGCATTGTATTTTTAACTTCAAGGCATGTATGTTCATTATTAGTATAAAAAACACAATTGGTTATTTTTAATATGTATCTTGTATCATGTCGCCTTGCTGAACTTACTTACATCTCCTAGGTTTCCTTCTTCCTTCTCTTCCTATCTCTTTCCTCCCTTCCCTACTTCCTTCCTACCTTCTTTCTTTCTTTCCTTCATTTTACTTTTCTTTCTCCCTTTTTTCTTCCTCTACTTCCTTCTTTCTTTTCTTCCACAGTGTGATTTTCCACATAGATAATCATATTATTCAAAAATTCAGACTGCTAATTACCCTCTCTTTTCAAATATATATATATATATATATATATATATATATATATATATATATATATATATGTATATTATATGCTTTGAATTTCCTTTTCTGCCCTTTTTTGCTGGCTAGAGCTTTTAGCCCTATGCAGAATTAATGCAGCATTAATATGCAGAATTAATACAGCAGACACCATTGTCTCATCTCAGTCTTAGAGGAGGAAGCATTCCATCTTTCATCATTAATACAATGTTCACTGTGAGTTTTTTAAAAGGTGTTCTTTATTGAGTTGAGGAAGTTTCTCTTTATTCCCGTTTTTGCAAGAGTACTAGCAGGAGAAGCTTTTGAATTTTGCCAAATGCCTTTTCTATATCAAGTCATATGTTCACAATGTTTGTCTTCCTTAGTCTGCGAATGTAGTGAATAATACTGATTGATGTTTGAATATTGAACCAGCTTAGCAACCCTGAAATAAGCCTCACTTGGTCATGGCTTGTGATTATTTTTCTATATTGATAAATTCTACTTGTGAATATTTCCTTAAGGATTTTTGCATTTTTTGAGAATGGTTTTATGTTGATATGGTCTGTCATGACACATGTTCCATGGCAGGAGAAAAGAACAGGTATTCTACTGTTTGAGGGTGAAATGTTCTTTAGATATTAACTAGATTCTACTGGTTAGAAGCAGCATGGTTGAATTATTCTGTATCCTGCTGACTTTCTGTCCAGTAGTTCTATACATTGTTCAGGGAGGGTACTGAAGTTTCTAATTATAATTATGGATTTTTCTACTTGTCTCTGTCAATTATATCATTGCTTCATATATGTTACAACTTTGTTGCCTGATTGTGTGTACATTTGCTCTGCCATCTTGGTAGATTGATTCTATTATCATTCTATAATCTCTCATTCTTTTTCTCTCTCTGTCTCTCTCCCTCATAAATTTTTTTCTGATAATTTTATTTTTATGGACCCCTTTGTCATATCAATATAGCTAATTCCACTTTCTTTTGATTAATGGCTGCATAATATAAAATTTTCTATTCTTTTATATTCAACTTGCTTATATCATTTTAACTGAAATGGTTTTCTGATAGACAGTATGTAGTTGGTCCAAGTCCTTTCATCTTCCAATTACATTTAATTGGTATATACAGACCATTTGCTTTTAAAGTATTCATTGATATATTAGCACTTAAAGTCTGACATTTTATTTTTTGTTTTATGTATTCCTTTGCTTTTTGGTTTCTCTGTTTTCTTTTATTGTGATTTACTATGTTTTACTTGAATATTTGTTCAAATTCCACGTATTTATAACATCTTTCAGTATACCTTTTTTGTGCAAAATTTTAGAGGAGCCCCACCTTCTATAGCCTTCCATGACATCTCCATGCCAGGAGGTCAGGGGGACTTATTACAGGCTCATGAGAGAAGAAATCTAGCTTCTCACTTAGCCTTTACTGGCACAATTGAGAATGAGTCTAAGGTTCCCCCCCGGTATTTGGCTTAAGTAGAGCACATATTATCTAAAAATTTTCTGTCTTGCTAGACTTTCCTTTACCAGGTTCTTGGGCTAGGTAGAGGTTTAAGTTGTACTTAAAAGAAAGAATGGGAAATGTTGTCTACTGCATCTTCCCAGAGATAGCAGTCCTGGTGTAATTTTGAAGGTAGAAATTTTACACCATTTTTCTACAGTAGACACTATGCTTACCTCCTCAATGGCTATTCTCCTCATTCATTTTGCTAAGATTGCTCCAGATCTGTTCAGATACCTAGGAATGTGGTATCCAACTTCAGAAGCAGAACCATAATTAAGATAACTCAATCCTCCATCTTTAGTAATATGTTGGTGACATAGGTCTCTTGGGATTCAGGAGAAATCTTTTAGAAAGCTTCTTAAAAAAGGTTTCTTACCTCAAAACAGAGAGGAGAGAGACAGATAGAGAGGGAGAAGGAGAGGGAGAGGAGAGGGAGAGGAGAGAAGAGAAGGGAAGAGGAGAGGAGAAGAGGAGAGAAGACTGTAAGGAAAGTCTATATTTCCCATACCGTGTAAGATGCTGCCTTGTAAAAGATGCATGGCTTGGAGCTGCAGTAGCCATTTGGGTACAAAAGGAAAGACATTTTAATTTTAATGTCCTGCTTAATCCTCATCACAACTCTGTTACTATGTGCATAGAACGTGTAAGAAAATCTGATGGGTTGTTACTCACCCACAGTCACAAATCAGGTCAGATTCATTTAGAACTTGGGGACCCTAATTCCATTATGTCCTATTACCATGCTCAAATGAATTATGCTGTGGAGTGTCTGGTATGTTTGTTTTTTCAGTACCTTGGGGTCAAACTCATAACCTCACACATGTTATGGAATTGCTCCACCACTGAGATACACTCCTGGATCTTTTTTATTTTTTACTTGAGGCAGGGTCTTGCCAAGTGGCACAGGATGTCTCTGTCTTCAAACTTGCTATGCTCCTGCCCCAGCCTCCCAAATTGCTAGAATTAAAAATGTGTACCAAAGTACCCTGCTTCTAGTTTGGTTCTATACTTGCACTAATATGTCTGATTTCTTTAAGATGAATGATCTCCCTCCCAACACACACACACACACACACACACACACACGGAATTGACAGGGGCTATAGTCATTGTGCATCTCCTTCTTAATCTAGGTTGAGCTTTTCCAGCATGGTATTTCATTTGAGCCTCTCGGGATGGTGTGTATCTCTTTTATATTAGCTCAATGCCATAAAGATCTAGCTGTAAAGTTTGCTGCTATAATTCACTTAGTGTTGGATTGAGTTACCTAATGGCTGGCTGGTATGGTTATTGTGTGTTTAGAACTACAAGTCGAAAAATGTCAGTGAAAACCATAGCTAAGTTTTAGAATGCTTTGTTAAGCTTCTGAGTGCCTACTTTTTTAGGCTCCTTTGTTTTTAATTGGCAAGAAATGCTCCTTTATTTATTTCATGCTTTAGTCCCACCCCCAGGGTGTGAGACAGAACAAAAAGGGTCATATGATACATTTGTTTCTCATTATGATTCCCTATTTATGACTGGAAGTTCCAATTTCTTTAGAAAAGAAGCCAGAACTTCACCTTTTCTTCCCACATTCATGCTACTCATCTGCCACCCTTTCTTACTCTCATAAACTTCAACCCTGCACACCATTTCTGCTCATTGAAGTGTGTCACCTCTTAAATGGTGCCCCAGCAAGATGGCAGCATGGTAGCAGCCTCCATGAGATGGTCCTACTCTGGGGAGCCAAGATTGGGGAACTGAGGTATTATTTTTTATTAGAATCGGTAAACAAGAGCTCACCTATTGTTGGGAAAGAGTGTGTCTACTTTTTGGTGAAATCTAAGTGATAATTCAGAAGTGACATTGATGCTGTATATAATAGCATTTAATGTCCGACTGGGGAAGGTTAAGTTCTACCCAAAAACTTATACAAATCCCCAAGCTCTCCAGAGCAGATTGCCTATAAACAAGTTTTGAGTCCTGACCAGTGTTTTTGCATATACTATACAAAATACTCCAATACTTAATCAGTTATAACAGATGCCCAAGTCTTAACTAACGAGCACATGGAAAATGAAACCCAACAGGATGATTATGACTCAGTGATCATGACTCTGGTAAATGAAGTTAAGCAATCAGAATTCCTCATTTACCAGACAAGGAACTAAAAAGTTAATTCATTGGTATGATGAATGATCTTAAGAAGTTATTAAGGTTCTGGACAAGAAGGTTTCTAAACTAGAAGAAAAACTTAATACAGAAATGAAAACTGTAAAACAGTCAAATTGAAATCCTGACTGTGAAACAGACTATAAACCAAATAAAAGTCATAGTGGAGAGTAACATGAATAGATTAGATCAAGTGGAAGATAAAATATCAGGCATGAAATATCAGGTCAAATCATTAACTTACTCTGATACTACTACTACTACTACTACTACTACTACTACTACTACTACTACTAACAACAACAACAACAACAACAGCAACACCCAAACAATTTCACCATAACTTCCAAGACTTATGGGATAAGATTCTGCATTGATCTCAGATTTCATGACATTCAAGAAAGGGCTGAGATTACAATTAAAGGCTTTGATAATTTTTTAATGACCTTTTCTTAGAAATTTTCCAAAATTTAAATAAAGAAATATTCAAACAACAGAGGCATTTAGAATTCCAAATTGACTCGATCATCATGGAAACTCGCCTTATCATTTATGTGGACTACTGAAAGTAGAAAGTAGAGACAGTATTCCAAAAACAGCAAGAGAGAAATGTCAGCTTACATCTAAAGGTAAACCCATTAGAATTACATCAAATCTTCATCAGAAACTTTGAAAGCTAGAAAATCATGGAGTGAGATATTTCAAGCCTTAAAAGTAAATAATTGTCAACCTAGAATATCTCATCCAGCAAAATTATCCTTTAAATTAGATGGAGAAGCCAAGATAAAAATAATTTCCAAGATAAAAATAATCTTAAACAATATATGACTACTGAACCAGAACTCCAGAGGATTCTTAAAGGCCTCCTACAAACTGAAGAGGAAAGATGGATACTCATGAAAATACAGATCATAGAGGAGGGTAAGGGGTAACCTATATGAATAATGCTTATCAAATTGCATATATGAAAATTGTCACAACGAAAAGCATGCCAAAATGAATCACATTATGATGTACATTAAAAATTTCTAATAAAAATAAATAAATAAATAAATAAATACAAAAAAAAAAAAAAAAAAAAAAAAAAAAAAAAAAAAAAAAAAAAAAAAAAAAAAAAAAAAAAAAAAGAAAAAAAAGAAAATACAGACCAGAACAAAACCCCTACCAGGAAAACGGAAAAAGTTGATGGTCCACTTACACTTAAATTTATGGAAACAACAAATAACAATAATAAGCAAAACAACAGTTCCTTTTCAATTGCAAACCTAAATGTTAATGGTTTGAGCTCTTTTCTGGAAAGATCTAGATTGGCTGACAGGGTTAAGAAAGAAGATTCAGCAATTTACTGCCTTCAAGAGACCCATCTCTTTTGCAAGCCTTGATAAACCTTTAGTTGACTTAACAAAAAGATGGGGGGGGTGCACCCAAATTAATAAAATTATAGATGAAAATGGGGTGATTATAATGGATCCCCAAGAAATAAAGAGAATCATTAGGCACTACTTCAGGAAACTGTATGTAAGAAAAAAAAACTGCAGGTGAAATTGATAAATTCTTCAATATTTATGATTCACCAAAATTAAATTCTGATGTTATAAATGGTTTAAATAGACCTATAGCAACTAATGACATTGAGACGGTAATAAAGAATCTCTCAACCAAAAGAAAGTCCAGGTCTGGACAGGTTTACAGCTGAATTTTAGCCAACCTTTAGAGCAGAATTAATTCCTTTTCTCCCTAAATTATTTCACAAAATGGAAAAGTAATAAACTCTTCCAAATTCATTCTATGAAACCAGTATAATTTTGATACTGAAGCCAAAGACTTAACAAAAAAAGAAAATTACAGGTCCATTTCTTTGATGAACGTAGATGCAAAAATTCTCAACAAAATATTTACAAACAGAATGCAGCAGCATATAAAAAGATTATACATTACAATTAAATGGGCTTTGCCCCATAAATGCAACATTTGTTCAACAATTACAAATCAGTAAATGTAATAGAAACGATAGATTTAAGACAAGAATCATAAGGTCACTCCAATAGATGCAGAAAAAGCCTTTGACAAAGTCCAACAACTCTCCATAATATCTTGAATAAATTAGGAATTGAGGGAACATTTCTTATCATCAAAGCTATATATGACAAACCTACAGCCACCATTACACTAAATGGGGAGAAACTGAAAGCATCCCCCTTAAATCCGGAGTGAGGCAAAGATGTCTGCTCTCGACACTCTTATTTAATGCAGTGATCAAAGTCTTAGCTGGGGCAATTAGGCACAAGAAGAACATAAAAGGGAGGCAATTTGTGAAGGAAGAAGTTAAATTATCTTTATTTGCAAATAATATGAAACTATATTTAAAAGGCTGGGGTTTAGGTCACTTGGTAGAGTGCTGCTCCGCACTCTCTGAAGACCTGGGTTCCATTCCCAGCACTGCAAAAATGGGAGAAGGATGTGGCGATCCACTCTCCAGGCAATCCTGAAACAATCAGCTATTGAAATCCCTGTGAGGGTCTCTATGAGTTGAGTTAAGCAATTTTCAAAGGAAGAGATACAGGTGGCCAATAAACATATGGGAAAATGTCCAATTTCCATAGCTATTAGAGAAATATAAATCAAAACTACACTAGGATTTCATCACACTTGTTAGAATGGCTACCATCAACCAAACAAGTGCTGGCGAGGAGGAGAGGGAAAGGGTACTCGTTTACAGTGCTGGTAGGGCTATAAATTAGTGCAACCACTATGGAAAGCAATAAGAAGGTTACTTGGAAGATTAAAAATTAAACTATCATTTGATCCTAAAATTCCACTTTTAGGTATGTACCCTAAGGAAGCTGAGTTTTTATATTACAGAGACACTTGCCCTTCCTTGCCTATTGTAGCACAGAAGAATTAGAAAAATGTGATACATATATCCCATGGAATACTACATGGTCTTTAAAAAGAATGAAATTACAGCATTTGCAGCTAAATGGATGGACTCGGAGATGATCATCTTAAGTGAAACTGCTCAGTCTCAAAAAAGGAAATATCTTGTTTTTGCATATCTGTGGAAGTTACACACGAAGGTTAAATGTTTTAATTTTTCTTAGATTTTGTATATCTTTATTGCTTATTTCTTGGTATATTGTTATTTATTCATATATTTATGTATTTGGCAAAAGAAAAATATAGAAGGGATGTGTTTTTACCAGTTCTGATGTTTAATGTATTATGGTGGTGGTGTGTGCCGTCCAGTCGGTATTCGACTCATAGCGACCCTCACCAGGTTTTCAATGGCTGACTATCTTGGGATTGCCTTGGGAGTGGATTACCAGGTCCTTCTCCCATTTTTGCGGTGCTGGGAATTGAACTCGGGACCTCAGAGACTTCAGCGCAGCATTCTACCAACTGAGCTAAATCCCAGCCCCTTAATATATTGTAATGTCAATCATTTGTTAACATTCTTTTAAAAATGCTTAATATTCATCAGCCATATTATAAAAGGAAAAGAAAAGTTCAGGCTAAGTGAAAGAAGTCTGCTTCAAAAGAGCACATATTGTATGATTCTGTTTATTTGAAATGTCAAGAGAAGGCAAATCATAGAGACAGGTGGTTGTGTAGGTCTAGGGTAGGTATGAGAGATTATAGTTCAGCAGATAGGGCTTCACTTTGGGGTTATGGAAAAGTTCTAATATTGATTAAAATGATAACTTGTACAACTCTGTGAATATACTAAAATCCCATTGATTGTATACTTTAAATGCATGAATTGTACAGTATGTGAATTATATCTCATTAAAACTGCTTTAATAAAAGAAATAAAAATTAAAAAAAATAAAATACATAGAGTCTGTAGATGCTGTAGATAAATAATGTAAGAGACATCAGTACAGTTGGAGTGACATGAAATGTCAGTTTTGGCTTGAAACTTGAGTAACTGCTGCTAATTTGTGCTCCTATCAAGGGATCGTGGTCTTAGCATTTTGAGCACACTGCTTATTTGATCCTTTTTGAGGGCTATTGTATACATGATACTCTGACAGTGTAAAGCATGTTTAGCTTTGTAGGAGCCTTTTTGCTGACCGCAATAGCCCTGTGAAGCACAAGTCAGGGATTAGCAAGAGCTGTCAATGCTAAATGAACATTCAGATCACCTGTCAAGCTTAAAATGTTGCTGCTTTGGCCCTACACACTAGAAAGCCTGATTCCGTGGACTAGTACACACTAATTCTTTTCCAGGCATGATCTTCTTCTCTTTCCCTTAATCAATTTTCCCCTCTTTAGCCTCATCTTGACATCTCAGTTAACCTTTTACTTCCCTCAGAAATCTGTCCCTGTACGTCAGCTGCTGTTATTGTGAGTTTTCCTTTAAAACGTTTATGTTTATGATGGTGATTATCTGTTGTGTTTATCTCTCCCAATATCCTATTAGTGCTATTTAATTTTTGACCCCCAGTTCCGAGCACAGTATCTGGTGCATGTTGTTGTTAGGTGCCATCAAGTCCTGTCCTACTCATAATAACCCTCATTGGGTTTTTGATGGCTGATTATTTTATGATTGCTTTGGGAGTAGATTGCCACATCCTTCTTTCATTTTTATGGTGCTGGGGATCAAACTGAGGGCCTCAGAGACTGCAGAGTGTCATTCCATCAACTGAGCCAAACCCCACGGCTGATACATATTCAGTGGTTGATAAATGGATGTGGAATTAAAAATATGCTGAATGAAAGGATAAATGAATGAATGAGTAAATGACATGTATGAAACAAAACTTGGCTAGCAACATTTTTTAACAAGCTCCACAGAGCTGAGTCTGAGATTCCCTATATTGGTATGTCTCCATTGCACAGATGAGAAAAAGAAAGTGAGAAGAAGCAAAGAATTTAAGTCCAAATCATATAGTTAGAAAGAGGCAGAGATAAAGAAGAAATTCAGACCCAGCTGCCTGTCCTAAGATCCACCACTAGATTCCCTTCCATCTCTGTTGCATCTTTTGCAATGTGGAACCCAATCTTCCTGTTCTGTGTAGTTTTCTTCTATCCCTCCAGGTAGAAGGATAGGAGCTTTTTTTGTGTTCTTGGGGACTCTTGCACACAATCATCATCTAATCCTTCTCATATTACATGAGGTTGATAATCCGAGCTCATCTATAATCCTCACCAGACAGTGAGCTACAGGAGAATAAGGGTCATGACATCCTTCATTTCTGTATCCCCAGCACCCAGCACAGTGCTAAGGATGAAGTACATCCTCAAGGAATGTTGGTAGGTGGATGGATTGGTGAGTGGAAGTATGCATGGATGAATATAGAAAGTTTCAATAACAAAAGAAGTATTTTATTATAGGTGAATGATTTGGACTTCTTTCATGATTACACTTCTATCAAGATAGAAATTCAATGGAAATAAAATGTAAAAGAAAATACACAAACACACCCATAAACTTAACAGCATATTTATGCGCCCAGTAGTTTCTCAGTCTTAAATTTCCAACAGATTAAGAGGGCTAAATATTAAAGACAAGGCTGTTGGACTATGTGAATAGATTTTGCTAGAAGATAAAATGCTGAGATAGTTTTTACCCAGTAAGAATGTGATGTTGGCATACAATTTCACAGTCACATCAGCCAGATCTGTGAAGTCATGCTACCTGGACAGGGCAATCCACTGAGTAACTCACAGTCTCCCAGGTGTCCTTGAACTCAAACCTGGTTCTATTTCAGATAAGCAAAGGTTGCCTTCTTGGAAGGTTTTCAAGCATTGCCAGTTGGTCATAGGTATCGCAGTTATTGTCTACACTGAGTAACAAGGGTAGTTCACTTTTAAAGGGCACTGACAGACACAGTCTAAGTTAATTCTCCTGACACACCTATGAGGCAGCTGCCATAGTCAACATCACCATATGGCAGAGAAGAAATTGCAGTTCCAGCAATGTAAGGATCCCGTCCATGATTTTTTTTTTTTTTTTTTTTTTTTTTTTTTTTTTTTTTTTTTTTTTTTGCTGTACTGGGGGTTGAACCCGGGACTTTGTGTTTGCATGCTTTGCAAGTGCTGGATCACTGAGCTGCACCCCCAGCCCATTTTTTTACTTTTTGAGACAGGGTCTTCCTAAGATATGCAGACTGCCTCTGGTCTTGAACCTCAATCCTGCCTCTGCCTCCTGAGCGCTGGGATGACAGGCTCATCCATGATCTTTAGATAGATGAGTTGGAACTGTGTTTAATCTAGCTAGTTTGATGCCTAAACTCATTGGCCTTACTTGCTTCTGTGAACATTGGCCAATATTTTACTAATTCAAAATATGAGAAAAAAAAGTGTAACAGCCCCAAACTTCATCAGGAACAGAGAATATGTAACAAGATTATAAACATGAAGTAACCTAGTAAATAACTATGGAGCATATTATGGAACAGAGATAGGATCAAACCTAAGTCCACGACTTCTTGAGGTCCACATACTTCTTTCCCAAGGGGGCTTCACAAAGAATGACCCTGACATCTGTGTATAACAAGTTGCCCAGTTAAGTGGCATGTTGGACAATGTTAAGATGAAGATTTGGCCCAGTCTCAAGTCAAGTATACACAATATTCCAAATGTTTGCCTTCCCTCAACATGCCAGTTCTTTCCTCAGCACTCATGGCTGAAATATTGTGTCAGACTGACCCAGCCATAAACACTGTAACTGCCAAATTTATAGACCAGTAAAGAAGGCCAGAATTCCAATTATCAGTGAACCAGAAAAACTATCTTCAATAAAGAAGATATAGTGAGAGGGTAGGATGGAGGGAAAGGTTGGGGAGTGGTTGAATTACTGAATGAATGTCTTTGTGATTTTGCCCCCTTCTCGCCATATTAAGTATAGGCAGGTTACAACTGATTTCTGCCTGCAGCCATAGCCCTGTGGCATCCAATCTCAACAGCTCTCAGAAGCTAAACAGGGTGGGGCCTGGTTAGTACTTAGATGGGAGATGCCTGGGAACTCCAGGTGCGGTAGGTTTGGGAGAAGGACCCAGCAGCCCACTCCCAAAAAACAATCTGCCACTGAAAACTATGAATAGCAGAGAAGCATTGACAATAGTATTGAATAGCAGTGAATAGTGTTGAATTCACTATTCAAACTGCTATTCAATAGCTGTTGAATAGCAGTTGAATAGTGTTGAATTAGGGAGTAGGACCTGGCGAGCCACTCCCGAAACAACTAGCCATTCAAAACACTTTGGATAGCAAAGAAACACTGACAGATATAGTGCCAGAAAATGAGGCCTCCAGGTTGGAAGGCACTCAAAAGACTACTGGGGAACAGTTACCTCCTCCAAGTAGAATCTACCGTGATGACGGAAATGGAGTAAAACCCCAGGGTGCTCAACTTGCTGATGTGGCACAACTCAAAATGAGGAGAAACAACTGTAAATATCCATTAATAATTGGGACATGGAATGTACATACTATGAATCTAGGAAAATTAGAAATTGTCAAAAGAGAAATGGAGCACATAAACATTGATATTCTAGGAATCAGCGAACTAAAATGGACCGGCATAGGCCATTTTAAGTCTGACAATCATATGGTCTACTATGCTGGGAATGATAAACTAAAGAGAAATGGGGTTGCATTCATCATCAAAAAAGACATTTCAAGATCTGTCATGAAATACAATGTTGTCAGTGATAGAATACTATCCATACACCTAAAAGGAAAGCCAGTTAATATGACTCTTATTCAAATTTATGTACCCACCACTGAGGCCACAAATGAAGAAAGGGAAGACTTCTATCAGCTTCTGCAATCTGAAATAGATCAAACATGCAATCAAGACATACTGATAATCAATGGTGACTGGAATGCCAAGGTTGGAAACAAAGAAGAAGGCTCAGTAGTTGGAAAATATGGTCTTGGTGACAGAAATGAAGCTGGAGATCGCATGATAGAATTTTGTCAGACCAATGACCTTTTCATTGCAAATACATTTTTTCAACATAAATGGAGACTATACACGTGGACTTCACCAGATGGAACATACAGGAATCAAATTGACTACCTATGTGGAAAGAGATGATGGAAAAGTTCTATAGAAAATGTCAAAACAAGACCAGGTGCTGACTGTGGATCAGACCATCGACGTCTCATATGCAAGTTCAAACTGAAGCTGAAGAAAATTAGAATAAGTATAAGTGAGTCACGGTATGACCTTGAGTATATCCTACCTGAGTTCAGAGACCACCTCAAAAATAGGTTTAATGCATTAGACACAAATGACAGGAGACCAGAAGAGTTGTGGCATGACATAAAAGATATCATTCAAGAAGGAAGCAAAAAGTTCTTAAAAAGACAAGAAAAAAAGAAAAGACCAAATTACATGTCAAAAGAGACACTGGACCTTGCCCTCCAATGTCGAGCAGCTAAAGAAAAAGGAAGACATGATGAAGTTAAGGAACTAAACAGAAGATTTCAGAAGGCACCTCGAGAAGACAAAAACAAATATTATAACAACATGTGCAAGGAGCTGGAGGCAGAAAATCAAAAGGGAAGAACACGCTCTGTGTTTCTCAAGCTTAAGGAAGTGAAGAAAAAATTCAAGCCTCGAGTGGCAGTAGTGAAAGAGTCTACAGGGAAAATATTAAATGATGCAGAAAACATCAAAAGAAGATGGGCAGAATACACAGAGTCATTATACAAGAAAGAATTGGTAGATGACCAACTATTCCAAGAGGTTGCATATGAAGAGAACCAATGGTGTTGAAGGACGAAGCGGAAGCTGCCTTGAAAGAACTGGCGAAACACAAGGCTTCAGGAATTGGTGGGATACCAATAGAGATGTTTCAACAAACAGATGCAGCACTGGAGGTGTTAACATGTTTATGCCAACAGATTTGGAAAACAGCTACTTGGCCAACTGACTGGAAGAGATCCATATTTGTGCCTATTCCCAAAAAGGGGACCCAACTGAAGGTGTAAACTATCAGACAATATCATTAATATCACACACCAGCAAAATTCTACTAAAGATTATTCAGAAGTGACTGCAGCAGTATATAGACAGGGAATTACCGGAAAATCAAGTGGGATTCAGAAGAGGGCCGGGAACCAGGGACATCATTGCTGATATCAGGTGGATATTAGCTGAAAGCAGAGAATATCAGAAAGATGTCTATTTATGTTTTATTGACTATGCAAAAGCATTTGATTGTGTGGATCATGACAAATTATGGGTAACACTTTGGAAAATGGAAATACCAGAACACCTAATTGTGCTCATGAGAAATCTGTACATGAATCAGGAGGCAGTTGTTCAAATAGAACAAGGAAACACTGAGTGTTTTAAAATTGAGAAAGGTGTGAGTTAGGGCTGCATACTTTCACCCTATCTCTTCAATTTATATGCTGAGCAAATAATTTGAGAAGCTGGACTTTATGAGAAAGAACGCTGCATTAAGATTGGAGGAAGACTCATTAACAACCTGCGTCATGCAAATGACACAACTCTGATTGCTGAAAGTGAAGAAGATTTAAAACATTTACTGATGAAGATCAAAGATCAGAGCCTTCAATATGGGTTATGACTAAAAT